>JARHVA010007069.1:0-55000 GCA_037957365.1 Torreya grandis | reverse complement strand
TCACTAGTAACTATTTATAAAATATAACTTAATTTTTATTTTCATGAAGTTTTCACCTCGTGTTAATAAATAATATTTTATTATTAATAATATTATTTAATTACCAAGTTAATATAAACATCAATTAAGCTAATTTAGACATTAAATTCTCTAACACTCCCCATTAATACTAAATGGGGATAAAAATCATAGTCACCTTTTAAGCAATGGAATTATAATATTACATAAATGAATAAATAAAAAACCTTCATCATTCAAAATATCACATTTTGGAGTAAAATGAATTATAATTTAGAAACTACTCAAAATTAAATTTAGACTAGCATGATCATGAGGCTACATATTTTAGTTAATCATGGATAATCAACTAAACCTATTTGGATCCTTTTATAACATAAGGACCTCCATTACAAAGTATGATTTTTAAGTATTGGGATACAAAAGTAAAACTTTCACATGAATTTTAATTAAATAAGATAACTTTCACATGAAGGTTACAATGATTTTAAAATGAGAATAAATATAGAGAATAAGAAAAACACATGGTTATTAGGAAGTGGCACTATCATGCACACTCCCACTCAATGGCGACTCTGAGAGGCCTATCATTTCACAAAAATGATAGAAATTGGTATGAACAATTAATTTTATAAAGATATATACCACTTTTTCATACATAAGACATAATTATATATCAATATCACCATTAAGGACATTCTCTCAGATAAGATGCACATGAACTTCAATATGTTTAGTTCATTGGTGTTGCATTGTATTTTTTTACTAGAGCTATACAAATTCAATTATCATGATGAAGGATGGTACTGTGAGAAACATCCAAATTAATTTATACCAAAAACCTTCACTACCACATGGATTTTTTAGCATCTTCCATAGAACTTCTATATTCTACTTATATAGAAGAGACAGAAATAGAACGTTGTTTTTTGTTACTCCAAGTTATAACACCTGCACCAAACTTAAACACATATCTAAAATTATATTTATGATATCACATAATTATTAGTATCATAATAACCATATAAATATAAATGAATACATATGTTTATCTTTATTAAAACACTTTTTAAGCAATCAAGTCATTATTTTAGGTAAACTAGTTCATTACTTATTACTAAGTCAGTGCTCACATAAATCATTATATGTAATTAATTATTAGATGTATTCAATATTAAAAGTATGAGTGTCCCAAAAAATCATTCAATGCACATATAATAATGTCACTAATAATTTGATACTATGTTTAGACAAACATTAAATATCTTATTGGAAATAACTTATATTTATAATTTGAGTCTTAAAAAACTTGTCAAGCATAATATGAATTTTGCCATTTTTCAATTATCTAAAAATGAATCTAACATAATATTAGTGTTTGTATCCTTTCATACATACAAGATGGAAATTTTTAGCATGATATATAAACATCCAATCAAATAGATTTGAGACTAAAATAAATAAATTCAAACATGTATGAACACGATGCTTAGGAAAGTAAATGATGAGGATCCAATTAATAATATAAAATTCATTTACACATTACATTTAATAACATATATTATTATCAAATGAAGCATATAAACATTTTAGCATGAACTTGATCCTCTTGTCAAATGAAATAATCTTTAACAATTTAAACATAGCATATACTTTCTTACTGAACATGATATTCATACCAAACACAATTACTAAACTTGATCATCTTTCCAAACTAAGCTTGATGTCATGTATATAACGTATTTCAGTACTAACTCATATGGATTTAAAATAATCATAAATGTAATCATTTTTAAAAATAATTTAATGTCCATATATTTTTTGTTGTCTATATTATCTAAGAATAATATCTCTAATACAATATAATTGTAATTAGTAATTGTTAGGAATCACACTAAATAATATTATTAGTAAATACCATTGAAGTTGAGATACTATAAATCTACTATCTTTAAGGTAATATTATATAAATGATATTTAAGAGATGAAAATTATAGTTGGTCCTGTAAAATCACTATGAATAAACTCTTTAAGGATGCAAGGAATTTGCATCATATTTATTGTGAAAGAGGTTAATATGTTATTTACCATGTAAGTAGCCCTCAAAAGTTTCATAAGGATAAGAAATAGAAAGAATCCAAAAAAAAAATATTATGAGCAAGCATATCATGTAAAATTATAAAATTAACATGTCTAATATTTCATGCAATAATTTAGATTCATTCCTATTATGTGATGAAAGATAATGTAAAATATGTATAAACCATCTCGAGCAATCATAGAACACAAATTTATAAGAACATTTAATATTTTAATTTTTCCTTTCTTAGTAGCTTCTACAAATGAATTATCACCTAAATAAATATTTTCATATATATTTCTATTATCAGATAAAATATGAGATAAACAAGACATATGATACAATGCATCACTATATAAACACCATTAATTTTAATTAAAAGCAAACAAGGTAGCTTAAAATGCAATAATGTTAGTATTATGATCATGAATATGGTTTTGATTCTTTTGATGGTTTTATTTAGATTTATTTTACTTGTTATTTTTAGAGGTTTTAAGATTATCTATATTTTTTTATTAAAAAAATTTTCATTTTATGACCAAATTTACCACACAAATTATAATTCCCATTAAACTTAGGTTTATGATTCTTATTGACATATTTCTTATTCCTATTTTTACCTTTAGAAAAATTAGGATTAGATTTATCATTTATATTATTCTTAAAATTAGGGTTGAGAGTGAGAAGTTCTTGAGTGGAATTATCTTTAGAATCAAAATTAGACATCACTTGCTCTTCTTGAATTAGAAGAGCTGACATGGTAGTGAGGTGAGGGATGTCTTGTTCTATTTGGTACTTTAAATTTAGAATAGAAATAAAATGGTGATTTTTTTCATAGATATTCAAGTGAACAATAAAATAAATAAATATATCTTAAATCAAATTATAGTTACAATTATCTAATTGGTCTCTAATATTAATAATTTTAGTAAAAATATTTAACAACCTTTTCATCACTTTTCATAGGTGGTCAACAATTAAAAAATAAACTTAATAATATTAGAGAGATGATTTCCCTCATTCATAGACTCAAATAGTTTACAAGCATTGCTAGGAGACTCTTGATTACCAATGTAGAATAAAAATTCATCTTTAACACTCTGTAATATAATCAACATGATTCTTGATATTTTTGTTGAAATGCATTTGAAATCTCATGTGTCTCATGTCATCTTGACAGGTAATCTTTTGTCTTGATAATAATGTTCCACAACATTTACGGCATAATTTTTAGTTTAACATGAGTTTTCTACATGTTTTATTTTTATCAATTAAGCAATTATTATTTATCTAGTACAAAATTAGGAGAAGCCATTGCTTCCATTAAAAATTGATACTATGACACTTAGATAAAGGTTAAATTTGAACTCTTTTAAATGTGAATTTATACTTTGTTTAAAAGCAAAATAAATTTCAAGTGTAAACAAATAGTAATTATTTAAATTAATTCTATATACATCAAGAAAAAAACAAAAGATTGTAATAAAATAAGGTATCATAAGTGTCACAAAAATAAAATAGTGTAAGAACAATTATTAAAAATGAACCTTATTTAATGTGAATTTTAACTTTATTTTATAGTAAATAAAATCACAATAATAAAAAAATAAGATACATTCAAATATATTCTAAATAATGTGAAAAAAATTGAAGTAAAATGCAATAATTTATGTGTTGTAATAGTTTCACATAATATAACTATTTAAACACTATTACTAAAAAAGGTGGAAAATCTATAATAGGAGATTTAAAAATAAAAAATTAGACCACACCAATGTGTATGGAACATACTAAAACTTAATAATTGAGTAGTCACATGACTATGCTTGACAACATATTCTCTAGGTCAAATGTCACCACATGGTTGATAAGTCTAGGGTTTTGTATGTGAGAAAAGTTAGCATGCAAACTAAAAATTCTAATTCAAATTTAGTAAAATTTTGAAAAGTAACTTTACCAAAAAAAGAAAGAGATGTTGGGTTTTGAACACTATACCTCTTCCTTGTAAGATTTTAGTAAATTCAAAGCCACCAACCCAATTAAGAGCTTAATTAAGATTTTAAATGCACTAATTAAAATTTATATCTTTCTAATTAATTTTTCAAAAACTAAAAAATAAAATAAAAATATCTATGGTGCATGCAAATTAAACAGTAAATTAATTAATTAATTTATTTAAATTTTAGATTAAACATTTTTATTTAGGGAAGGTGGGTGCCAAAAAGTCCAAGTGGAAATTAAAGATTAAAAAAACCAATATTTTTTTAAATAATTTATTTTAATTATGTCAAATAATTATATACTTGTAGCATGACTTTAGGAAGAATGGAATTCAGGGAGAATTTTGGGCTTGCACAATATTTTTTACATACTACCAAAAGACTTAGAAATTTGCCAATCCTCTTTAAATATCTCCACAAAGTATAATATGATCTCAAAAATAGTTTTTTGGTATAAAAGGTCATATTAACACTTCACTAGGCCATATAATGGCACTTCTAGTTGAGTCGATCTACCAAAAGTTTTAACACAAAGATTGAGTAGCTTTGTATGAGGGATTACAAACGTAAATGAATGAGATTGATTAAAAAAAACTATATATTAATTCAAGATAGATGAATAAAAATAAATTTTCAAAGTTTTTGGCTTGATTAGACCATACATAGGCCATACAAATCTAGTAATGACATCCCAAGAGGTTTGAAAGGTTGTTTATTTGCTTTAATTCACTTTTTTTGCTTTCACATGGATATATTATGACATTGAATGAAGATTTAATGAAAATAAGGTTGAAGCAAGATTTCAAGGAGTCAACTAAAAAATTTAGAGTTCCATATGTTATAGAGAGCTATCCTAGGCTATGAAAAAATATTAAATTAAATATAAATTAATTGATAATGTCTTGTCAATCAAACCCACCCCACAAGCTATGATACCATGATAAGAAACAAATATGCAAAGTAAATTGAATGCCATAAAAGATCTAGAGGTGAACTTAAATAGTAAAACATATGAATAATAAGTAGATCAATTGTACACATGACACATAATTTATGTGTAAAAACTTCTAATGGATGTAAAAACCCACAAAGTTGATATTTAATATTGAGAATCCTTAATACCCCAGTACAAATACTCTTCCTCTTCTCACTTATCAGACAATATTCACAAAGCCTAAATATTTATCTCACGTAAATGTGAATTTCTAATTCACAATTATATTTCAAAATATTGGTAAAAATCTATTTGTAATTAATTGTGAAGGGAGGTTACCATTGTAAAAAATAGGTCCAACAATCCTGAAAGACATTTAAATCACTAGTAAGTATTAAACAAACATAACTTTATTATTTATTTTCATGAGGTTTTCACCTTGTATTAATAAATAATATAATATTATTGTTTAATTAATTACCAAGGTAATCTAAGGGTCAATTAAGAAACTTAGACATTAAAATATCTAACAAAATGGATAATATAATCTTTCTAACTCAAGAGAATTCAAAATTTTCTAGATTGAGACCTGATCACTCTCAATTCACCATAGGTTCAACATTTTAAAAAACTACCTTGACCAAACATTTGTCCATCTTCAAATTAAATGGAAATTAGTTTACATATTTTTTTAGGTGTATAATTTCCTTACTCTATTCAAATATTTCAAATTTCAAGTTTAAAATTTTAAAAAATGAATAATAAATACTTTTAGTGGCATTGTTGTAAGTTTTTACACAAAGGAATTTCGCACAATCAAGTCTCACAATAAAAAGTAATTTTTGTATGTACACTTAGGTTGAAATCTATTTTAATCCATTAATTTCACCTTATTACATAACTATAATAAAGTGGGGGAAAATGTAGACACATTAATATAATCTTTAAGTACTTGACAATGTTTATTCTTGACATCCTTATCTTACTTGGTCCATTCACCATTTCCATAAATCATAATTTATTATAGAACCATCACTATCTTGAAAACAAATAAATATCATACAAGAATCACTATTTCAATCTAATTCATTCATATTTAACCTATAAACACATGTAATGAATTTTTGACTAGTCTCTATCTTTCTAGAATAGGATTACACTAGGTAGGGTAGGGTTGCACTATGGCCTTATCCCCTAGTATGGCCTTGTTACCCCATTATCCAATGGCCACTTTTTCAAATAAATAATTTTAATAATGGATCACTTAGAAAATTTGTAAATTTGGTTAGTAAAAATATTGTAAATAATCCCCTATAGAATCACATCAAATCATTCTCTTGAAACCCCCTAACAAGTTGATTTCAAATTACTACATACTGAGCAAAAGAGCACTATTTCTTCTAGTTTTAATTCTGGTAATTTCTAAAAATCATAGAATAATTTTCAATATTTATTTTTTTAGGTCAAGGGAAAACATTATCAATCATTTCAATAAATATTATAGATATAGTCAAATAGTTTCAT
Organism: Torreya grandis; assembly: GCA_037957365.1. Classification (NCBI taxonomy): domain Eukaryota; kingdom Viridiplantae; phylum Streptophyta; class Pinopsida; order Cupressales; family Taxaceae; genus Torreya; species Torreya grandis. The sequence goes on along the minus strand of JARHVA010007069.1, from coordinate 48,444 downwards.
AATCACAGATCACATAATCACTATAGAAGGGATAACTAAATCAAATTGAGGCCCATTTGGGATATGCAGTCAAGACTTAGATTACTAAGGTTTCATTAAGATAGACTATATATTCCCATAACCATATCCATCCCCTTTTAATTATATGTGTGTGTGTGTGTGTGTGTGTGTGTGTGTGTGTGTGTGTGTGTGTGTGTGTGTGTGTGTGTGTGTGTGTGTGTGTGTGTGTGTGTGTGTGTATGTATATGTATATATATGTGTGTGTGTGTGTATATATATATATAATATATCTTATTTATTATGTATGAACAAGGGTTTATGTTTTTTAGGTCTTTTGCACATCTATTCAGCTATCACACATAATCAATAAACCCTTAATTATAGGCACATAGATCTAGACAAAAATTCCATTCATTTAGTCAACCAAGATGTGGCCATAATCAAAATAAAAGGCCACATTATAACCTTTCTCTCATTTTTTGACCTTCTCCAAGCACATTTCATAATTTTGTTTTCAACTTAGACACTATTTGTAGGTCTATTTAAGTAATTTCCAATCACAACTAGCATACACAATCAATATTAAACTTATTTGGAGATATTTTCATATCATTAGGATTATTTACTATTTTTATCATATTATAATTATTTAAAATTTTGTGTCATATTATATTTTAATATTGGATCTATATATTGTGTCATTTCTAATTTAAATATTTTAATATCTATTAACTTGATTCATTCAATTAAAATAGATTAAAAATATCCTTTTACACTGAATTAAAACTCTAATGGATGTGATAATGAATTTTTTATATTTAATTTCACATTTTCTTTACATATTTTTTTGGTTCAAAGACAATTTTGGAATCTTAATTATGTTTCTTTAGGATGTGAAACATGTAATCTAGTTTTATTTTATTTTATTTTTATTTGTAAATTCCATAACCTCATCTACTTTGAACTGATGCTATCCACTTAAAGGTATTTTCCTATTTTTAGACAACAAATCACTAATAAAATACATTGTTAATAAAATAAATTAAACTCTGGCATATTTAAGGTCCAAACTAAATTAGTTCACATTAGAATTTTATATGTTCTTTTATATGTAATCAAAATATTATTTCACTTTGGTAGCATCATAAAGCCATGTTGCTTCTTAAATAAGCTCATATTAAACCCATAATTTATTTTGAGTTATTATATAATTGATTAAGTATTTGTTTGCCCATTAAATTTTAGTCCTCACATTAAAAATATATCCTGAAATCTTCAACTCTATTTCATTGTAAAATTAATCTCAAGAAATAAGAGTTACAGTAAAGGCCATGGGAAATATGTATTTAATAGTATCACTAGAATCATAATAAATAAAATTCAAATCAAACTTATAGATATATCCATTAGCTAACACATAATATCTTCACCAATTTATTATTGGGTTGGGAAGGAGGTCTATAGAGTGTTGAGATGTAATAAACATAATATAAGTTAATGTAACATCTTTGTAATCAAAATCACCATTCACTCTACACTTATTACCACCTCAACAACTCATCACTTCCATTTATTTCCACCTAAAATTAAACATATATTCAATGTATTTTTCATCTCATCAACTATAGAATCACCTTAGGCAATTTTGGGACTTTTTCATCATGATGGAACCTAGGGAACCAAATATTTCTTTAGTTTTTTCTTACATTTTAGGTACCATATGTATGAGGCCTTACTTATCATAGTTTTATTTTTTTTACACTTTTTGGTTATTATAAAAATTTCATGTTGTGATGTGATCCTTATAATATATAGGGCATATGACACTTGGTGTAATGTTTTTAAATGTTTATTACAATATTAATGAGACAATGGGTTGGTACTTTATGTTTTATGAATTTTTATTACGAGAGTATGATTCAAATGCTAGTGATAATTTATTTCACTTTGATTACTGAGATGCTTATTACATTAATGTATTAGCTAAGCTAATATTGATTTGTCTTGTAATTTTGTATTATGAATTTATAGATTTTAGTATGTTGAGATAATCTTATTCTTGTAAAGTTCTATGTATACAAAGCATGTTTCTACATGTTACCTCAAATTGTTTCAAGTTTGGATGCTTTGGCTATCCTAAGATAGAAAAAATTTACGTGTAGAAATATTTGCAAGATTATAGGTGGCCAAGTGAGGGATATTTGAATACATTTATCATGGAGTTTACCATTCACTATATTTTTTGTGTCCCTAGTTGACACTTATATCTTATTTTTTTGTCATTTGTTTTAATTTTGGATTTTTGACTAAATAACACTATTAGTGCCCCATTTAATGATACCTATGATATTTTTAAAAATATATATAAGTTTATATGGTTTAAAATGGATCCAACTTTAAAAAATAGAATGGAATTGAAAATAAAACTTTAGAGGATCATGTAAAGTGATTTTGTGATATTTACTATTGAAACTAGAGTCATTTGACCAATAGGGATGCATGTGAGTCTTTATATTAGCTAAAAAATGATTTTAGTAACACCCATGTGATAATTAATGGAATTATAATAATGGAGTGATATTTTGAGTATGGGTGAGCCATACTTTCCCTCATGTCATATAATAAGGAGCATGGGTATTGTTAAAAAGAATAACATATATAGAAGACTTTTATGAGAGACATAGTCATTGGATTGGACAAATGTCACCTTCTCATTCACTAAGGATTGAGGTATTTATATATAATTTTGTGGGAATCAACTCTTTTACTTAATTTTATGGTCATTATATTATTTTTGGAGAGAGGATTTAGAGATTGAGGAGGAAAAGGAAGCCTAGAGTAGAGAAGGATTACTTGCAGCAAGGTAGTTTTAGGTGGATTTACTATTTAAGAACAAATAGAGGAACCAAGGTAGGATTCGTCATGAAATTAATTTATCCTTTATTATAACATTTATCCTTACATTATTATTTTAGAGTTTTCAAAGGTTTTAATGGCCACTTGGCTTACCTAGTTTTATTTATTATCTTACATGGTTGGGTCTATGACCGCCATGTTTGTTTTTATCCCTTTTAGGTCATAGAGATGACCAATTCCTCCCCTAATTATTGATTATTTGATATCTATTTTATTGACTTAAAATTATAATTTTATGATATGTTAATAGGCTTAGTTTATGTTTTAATATATGCCTTCATTTTGTGGGGTTAGGAGATAATAATTTATGATTCAATGTTCTCCTACATGGCTCTATTTCATGGGTTTTGTGTAATAGGAAAAAAACATTTTACAAAGTCCTATGAAAAGTGAGAATGGTTTTGGAAAGGGGAAGTATTCCAAATTCATCCTTATCTCAGCACATAGAGTGAAATGTGTTAGACAAATTTTAAATACCATAGAATAGGGTTACAAACTTATTCCATTTTTAATGCTTATTAACATAGTTTAAGATAATTTTGATAAGTTTAAGGTAATATCCATTTTGATCATATGCTGGTCTAAATCATTTTATGTCATGCTTAAATATGGTTCAAGTGGTTTTATGGGTTTAAGGTGTCTTTCCAAGACATACGTAATTTTTATAAGTCATATCATACCCCTATAGTCCATAAAAGTGCCTAAATAACTCTCATGTTTAGTCATTATTAAACCCTTCTATAGGTTATTAGCTTGTGTAAAACTATCAAAAAGTAAATTTAAGACCTTAAAATGGTTATTAAAACATATAAAAGTGTTTTAAATTGACTTATGAATACTTTAATAATGTTAAGTTATTAGGTAATTCATGATAAGTTAGTTTCAAAACTTAAAAAATAGTCGCAAGTAAGTTTCAATGCTAAAAGAAGGCTTACCCACTCATACAAACAAAAAGGATAAATTTAAAGTTTAAATACATATATTCATATTACTTAGGACAAATCCATCCTTACAATTCATAGAAAGGTCTAGATAATGCAAAATTGTATTTAGAACCTCCATCAATCCCTTAGCAAGCTCACAAAGCATATTTTGGATGCTCATTCCATACAACACAAGGAGATTTGGGACCTAAAATTTTTACCAAATTATGGTGTTATAATGGAATTAAAATACATGGTAATATTTTTTTGATTGGTGTCCCCTCATTTATTGAGAATCATTAAAAATGTAGGGTAGTCTAAAATTGCCTATAAACCCCATAAGCTCATTTTCTCCTTAAAATGATTGTTTTAGACTAGTTTGAAGCATTAAGGAAGTTTAATAGGGTATATATGAGTTTTTAAATCATTTCACATGTTTTAAAATCCATAATTGGCACGTGTGACCTCAAGGGGATAAGAAATTTCCATTTGTGCATAGTTTACAAGTTTGATGTCATGGTATCTTGAGTGTTTTGAGGTTTTCAATAGTTGAATGAATTTGGATTAATGTCTCACATAATATTTTAAATATCATAAATTTAATAATATGTATATTAATGTATTCATTTCTCGCTCTAACACTACCTTCTTCAAGTGATATGCAATGGTCTTGTTTGTTTTAGACTTTGCATATCACTTTTAACGTTTTAATGTTGTATTTTTAGTATGGTTTTAGTTTAATTACCTTATTAAATATGTCAAAAAAATATTTATTTAAAATTTCATATGTTCTTAAGTGTAATAATATCTAACCTTAAGGCTTTTCCCATAAGTGAGATTAATTTGCATACACGGGTTTGATCACCAAAACATGTCTTTAATGGGACAAATGAAGGAAACCAATAACAAGTAGTGTTTTAATGTTAATTAAAAGTTAATATAAGAAATATATAATATAAAATTCAAGTTTAAACCTCACCACTAATGTGCAAGGGGAATCCTAATTTCATTGTAGGTGACAAACTGTGTTAACAACCTTTATACACAAGAATACACTAAGAGGTACACAACATTGAAATGAAAGTGTTATTATAAAGTTTAAAATTAATGAGATAGTTTATAATATATTATGGTTACATTTAGGGTCAATAAAAATAGGTTATATACACTATAGAAGGCTTTGTACATTGAAAATGCAGACCTACAGGTCTGTAGACATGTAGGTCTCCTTTTCACATTAAATGCAATGAGTTAAACATTAAGAGATGAAGTATAAGGGATAATAAAGGTGTGGTATTAATATTTTTATATTTTTATAATGTTTTTAGGACATAAATAAGATATAATATGTTATTTAAGTCTCATTCTTCAGCCCTAGTAGCTATATAGACCTTAATAACACCTATAGGCCTATATAGGACTATGAGAGAGGATTGAATTCAATGTCATACTTTCAAGTTGAGTTTTATATGGATAAACTAGGATTATGGAATCAATTAGATACAATTTTTTTTTTAAATTCCAAATAATGATATAAATAGAAAACATACTCTTTGCATGAAGTCTTATAGTTTCATAAACCTACAGTCAGGCTTGTGTAAGTGCATGAAAAGAAGATGTAATATTTCACATGAGAAATGACCTTGGGGTGAGTATAAGTGTGGAGTGAAATATTTAAGATTTTTAAGGAGATATATAAAAATAAATTTAGGGTTTATACCTTTTAATAATTTCAATACTCAGTCAAGGTATCCCATTATCACCTACAAACCTAAGAGAGATTTTTAGGCTTGCTCATAGAGATTTGATGATTGGTGTATTTTTGAGTTGGTTATGATAATTTTTGTCTATGAAAATAAATATTAAGGTGTATATAACCTTTAAAAATACTCCAATAATCTTAAAACTCAAAAGAGTTAGTGAGAAAATGGGAAAATGCAGTCCTAGGGTTAACTGCATTGTATGTCCATAAACCATACGCATGATCCAAGAGAGGTTACAAAAGGTTTGATGAATAAAATGGTGAATATGAATATTTAAATTGGTCATTGTGGATTATTAATATATAAAAAATTAATTTTCATCTTAAACCAAGCTTCAAAGCATCACCTTCATGTCTAATTCTTCTCCACCTCATTAAACTTACCCTCCCTAACTTGATAAGGTCTTTCTTGGACTCATTTGTACATCAACCTTTTTCATGGGATAAAATTTAGTTATTTTATGATATATTAATATTTATAATTCAAATTTGTGGAATTATTTCACCCTAATAAGGCTTCATTTTTATGAAACATTGTTAAGAGTGTAAGACACTCACATGCTACCAAGAAGCCTTCAAATGACCCATTAAGAGAAAAGTTGGATAAATGGTTTATAGTATTATGTTTTTACCTTAAAATGAAATGATAAAATTTCATGAATTTATTAATCACTTTATTATACCCTTTTTGACATATGGAAATTACATTGTACGGATTTGACCAAAATATATGGTTGTAGGCTCATTTGTGAAGAAATAAGGTATGTAATGGTCTCCAAACCAAGTATAGAGGATTTATAATAATGGAAAGAGGTCCCATAGTACTATAAAAAAAATAAAAGGTATCATAATAATGTATATGATCCATTCAAGTCACTATGTTCGGTTATGAAATGAGAAAATGCACTATTTGCTAGCAAAGAAGCCTAGCTATATGGATTTTAATTGTTCTTGGAAAAAAATTATTGACATATCAAATTATCCCATGGTGTTAAATACATGAAAAGGTAATTATCAATATTTTAAACTTTCAAATATCATGAAAACCCACTTTAAATGTCTCTCAAGCTAGTTCAAGCACCTAGGCTAGGGTTTTAACCATTTCATTATTCACACATCCATACAGGGTCTCTGAAGCTAAAATTTGTCATGGAGCATGGTAAAGGGATGGGTAAAGTTAATAAAAAACTTTTCCTAAGTTTAACATGTGTGGTAGGTCATTTGAACCAAAACTCAATTCTAGGGCTAGAGGCCTAATTGGAAAGTGAGAATAGGCTAATAAGTACACTTACACTTAGATTTTGGTCTTGAAATTTTGCATGGAGCTGTAAGGATATATTTTTTAATCAAAAATATATTTATTTATCTAATATCATTTATAAATTTTCCTACACAAGTATCTTTGTGTGTTTTCAAGGTTACAAGGAATTAAAGGCTAGTGAGATCTTAAGGTACAAAATGAGGTCTTGGTAAGTTCTTGAGGATTCTAATGTTGTTGATTTAGGTATGATAATGTATGGATATTACATTCATGAAGATAGGTTACACTCATAAAGATGAAACTAAGATTTGAGATATTTGGTTAGGAGGGGCATAGTAAGATAAATTAAGATTAAAGACACCTAAGAAGTGTAATCATCATTGAAATGTTAGTTTTAGGATATTTTAAAATGAATAAAGGTGTCAAGAAAAATGTAATACATCATTTCAACATGACTTCATCATGAAGTGTGCAATTTTTCACCTCACAAGCTAAGAGAAGGGTAGTATTGAAGAGGAAAATCAAGGTGTCAAGCAAATATGAAAATTAACATGCCATTTTCAAGAGGATACATTTTAAAGGGAGTAACACATGTGTTTTAATACCTAATAAAATTATTTATAACTACCTTCTTGATTGTAACTATTTCACATAAATTTATCTTATTTCCTTTTGAATAAAGTTGTAAAACTTGAAATAAGGGTGACTAGATTTGGTTTGCACTCTATGATCTAGATGATTGTAGATATTCCTATTTGGCTTGGGAGGAATGACCTATAGATAAGAAATCACTAATTAAATGTTTGATTAGTTAGATAGTGTGGTAGATTGCCTAGAAAGATAGATTCAAGAAGCACAAGCTTTCTTGGAGGTTGCCAATCCATACTTTTAAATAATGAAGTTTTGGAAATGAAAGATAAATTGCTTGCATAAATAATAGAGGATACTATAACCAAATACAATAAGTTCTTGAAAGAGATGAATTTGAATAAATATAGCAATAAATGATTTAATATAAATTCTAAATAAGTTAAATATAGTTTTTAAAAAATAGGGTAAGGTTTTATGCTTGGGTAGAAGGTCAAAAATTGGGATTTTATTAGGGTTTGATAGGTAAAATTAACTTACTATTATAATTATCACACAAAGACTATTGGTGGTTAGATGATCATCAGTGGCTGGGTAACCATCGATGGTTATAGAAAGACCATCAGTGGTTAGGGTGACCATTGGTGGTTATTATGGGTTTTGATCTGGGTAAAGGTAGATCTAGTTGGGAAGGTTATTGAATGATTTTGGGAGGTGGGTTAGGGATAAGTGTTGGTTGCAAGGAAAAAGTAGAGGAATTAACTATTGAAAATAGATACTTAACTCTTTTTCATGAAGAATGTCAAGGTGGGTGGTTACAAACTTGTTATGGATCCTAGAGCAATTATTATAGATTAACAGTGATTTATTATTGGATTAACTTGTTATTGGATGTGATTTATGAATTGTAGCACTTTAGATCTTTGACTTGGTCATTGGTTCACTATAATAATACTTGAAAAATAAGTTTTGATATAAGAAGCTCTAATAATTATTGATTCTCTTTGATTCTTGATTGCTCTTGATTCTGGATCCCTTTTCACTTTCTCTTCCTCTCTTTTTATAAAAGGAAGCGAGAGGTGAAATAATAATTGCAAACAAGGTGTCAAAGGGTTGTCTAATTTTAGTATTAACATGAATAATTATGTGAGTGACTAAATATAAAAAATCAAGGTGGTTTTGACTTAGAGTTCACCCTTAGGATAGTTATAAGGCTAACCATTGGTATTTAAATCTAACCATCGATAGTCAATAGGTAAAATGGTCAAAGTTAGTCATTTAACTTAAGTTTGGTATTTGATGGTTATCAAGTGGTCTTAATGGGGTCCAAGGTTGGTATAGTGGTTATTTTTATATTTAGAACTGTCATGTGTAGTTTTTTAGTGTCTACATTTTCCTCTTTTTTGTTGTGTAGTTTGTATCAGCAAGTTACGAAATAAAAATAGAAGGTTGGGTTGAAGGTTTAACTACCTCGAGCATGGGAGGAGGTGTTTCCCCTCAAAACAAGATTCAATGAGGTAAAATAGAATCAGGTATAGGTTTATCAAGTGATTAAGTGGGTGATAATGTTGGATGGATTGGGCATCAAGGTGAAAACATGTGCATAGATTGTGACTAAATGCAATCTTACATATCACTCATTGACTAGGTTGCTATGGTTAAAATAGTTGATAAAATAAGTGGTGTTAGAAGGACAAGTGACAAGTTGACCAATTGACCAAATTTGGGCATGGTTTGTAGGTTACACTCATAGACTCAAATGTCTTAGGCAAGGTCAATATATTCATAGGTATCCAAGGTAGCAAATACTCTCGAGAAGACATGATTAGGTTGGTACACAAAATTAGCACAAGTTTAAGTTATTCAAGGTGGTAGTGTAGTCTTAGTGATCAAAGTGACCAAGGCAATGCCATCACAAAAAATTCCTTAGGTAAAAATGGCCAATGATGAGGTTGATATGGTTTGGTAGTGGTTGATGGAGAATAGGTATTCTAAAGGTATGAGTTTGGTAATGGATTTATTTAAAAACATGTAGTTTCAAAGGCCAAAAAGTGATGAGGTCAACCATCAATGGTCAAGGTCAATTTTTAGTGGTCACATACTAACCATTGGTCGTTATACATTGACCTAAAAGGGAGATGATAAAAATGCAATCATAGGTTTTATTTATTCATTTGGAATTTGATCTTTAACCATTTTATTATGGCTTGAATGAGACAAATGGTGATGGTTTACTATTTGATGATAGATTGGAGTGAAGTATTGAATGGGTGTTATTAAATAGAGATTTTACTAAGGTGAGGTAGAGGTTTGATTCATGAGGATACAAAGAGGATGAAGTAGAGCATGATGATAGTACCAAAGTAACCTCCATGTTGATGATCATAGAATGAGGTAGGGGAGAAATGAATTTTGTAATGTTTTGTGTTTAAATAGTTGTTTGGTTTATTATGGGTAGGTTAGACCTAGGGTTAGGGATATGTTTAAGGTTAGGTTTACTGAATTAGGTAGGTGGAGGTAAAAAATGTATAGGGGTGAAATTTTGGAGGGGTAGTGTAGGTAAGGGGATGGGGTAGATTGGTGTAGATGAGCTTATAATTGGTTTTTGTTGATTTAGAAAGTTAAGGTTAGGGTTAGATCATTAGTGGTCACCACACAATGACCATGAAAGGTCACTATCAAATATTGATGGTTGATGAGTGACTATTAATGGTCAATAGGTGACCATCCATAAGTCATTATATTGTGACTATCGATGGTTGGGTCCTAACCGTTAGTGGTCAACAACATGATCAGTGATAGTTCCAAAGGGAACCATCACCGATTTATAATTAACCATCACTAGTTGATGAGGACATGATAAAGTGTGAGGTGTCTAAAAATAATGGGTTAGGGTTTAGTTAAAATTTAAAGGGGTGTGTAGGTTTTTTATAAGGATGAAATATGTAAGAGGTGAGGTTAACGGGTAAGGGTGGATAGATGAGTTATGATAGGTAGATTCTAAGGTAAGTCTATGGTGTAGTTTGGTAGAAAAAGTGGATAGGTAATGGGTAGTAGTTAATTGGTGATGTTTGATGAGCTAGGTGAACTAAGGTATTAGTATGATCATGCAAGTTATGTAATATATATATATGTGAGATTGAGTGCCATATTTTTTAGATGAGGTTCATCAAGTGATGATAGACTAGGAGTGGGACCACCTATCAATAGTGGGCTTGGGAGGTGTTAGGTATTATCAACTCATTCCCCAAGATGTAGTGAGGTTAGTGGAACTCATTGAGAGATAGGATTTGACCACTAACACCTTCCTACTTCTTATTGGAGAAATGATGATCCTACCAAAGGACATTCACCATATTATATGAATATCACTACAAGAGGAGCTAATAGATCACATTGAGGGTGATGAGTGAGACCAACTGATAGGTGTGTTGTATAGTGATTATGTAGTACATGATAGATGATACATGGGAGGTATAAACTATGAAACCTTGTATCACATGGATAGGGGCACAAGATGAGTCATCACCATGATGATGATGGTAGTGACTTGTTACACATTACATGACTTTTCCTTCATTATTATTAAGTGTTTTGGTCAGCATGGTTTTGGATCAGATAGTTTACACTTAGGGACCTCTCTTATTAGTGTATATATATCAAGATATCTAGGGTTTTAAGGCATATAAGAGGTATGATATCATCATTGGGTTTGTGTTACACTACTAGTCGTATGATCACATTAGGGTTTTTTTACTAGGTGGGATGCCATAACATTGCTTTATTTATATGTACTTTAGGGTAGGGTTCATGACATGGAGGTATGATTATGACCTCACAAGACTAAGAGGAGGGACATAAGATTTGGAGTGGTATAAAGACTAATTGGATGTACTAGTGGTGGTTGATGTGGTATGGTGACCGTATGTCTTATTTCCTTCATGGGATGGTCATATGAGGTAGATTTTATCACTATCAAGTTATAAGTGGATCTATGGGATGCAAGATTTAGAGGTTGAGATCATCCCTTTTAATAGGGTAAAAAGGCAATTTGGACTAGTACAAGGTATCCTTGGGAAGCTCCCTAGATATATGAGGGAGGAAGTAGAGTCCTTACTACTTCAAATCCCAATGAGGTGTTTATTGATCATGAGGAGCTATTAGTGAGGGTTAAGATCGATGATGTAGGTGTTAATGATGGGTAACCTACATGGTTATAGGTAAATTATGATGTATCCATTTTTAGAGGTGAAAAGGGCCCATAGGACATGGACATGGATGTAGAAGTGGGGGGTGGTGGTTAGAGGCATGAGGATTCCCCAAATAGATAGGCATTGATTAGTAACAAGGATCAAGAATGGGTGGTACTAGATATAGCATAGGCATCCTTAGCATCAATGGCTTAGGAGAGGGTTGTAACACAGGGCTAGGTGGACACTCTTATAGGAGAGAGGGATCAAGCTAGGACTCATCTAACTATGGTTACATAAGAGAGAGATTCTCTTAGATAGGTCAATGGGTAAGTATTGGCACTTGTAGGACCACTAGGGACCATCACTATGGTGAGATATGTTATGAGAGTGGAGGATTTGCACTACTATTAGGCTTTGGTTTTCACATGTCTCTTATATGAGCTCAAATGGGGTGAGTACATAACAAAGATCACCAAAGGGGCCAAAAACATGACACCAAATCAGTGGGTTACATCTATAGGTGGTTAGGTAGGTTGAAGAGGTTGACATGATTTAGGAGGTAGTGGTGATCCATGGTTGTATACTATGATGAGACATTGTATTTTTGATTATCATATGATTTTGATACCATCCTATGAGCTGATGTAGTGAGATGTATATAAAGTTTTGAGAGACATACATTTTTGTATAGATGATCATTATTTTGATTATGACCTGATGATTTATAGATGTGATCATGGTTTATGGTATGTGTTAATGTTTATGTATGTGATTTTTGTTCATGATGATATGATGTTATGATAATGTGGCTATTTGATTTATGCTCATGATGATATTTGGTATTGATGGATGTTGTTTATGAGATGCTAATGTTTATGATTTTTTGGATATGACTATGATGTTTTGTGATTATTGATTATGGATGACTATTGTATAAACTAATTACCTAATGATTACTAGATTCACCAATCTGATTACACATTAATTGTCAACTCTGGGTGCATAAGATTTTCAAGAGTGTCATCACTATATATGCATTACTAATTCAAAAATCAACTTGATTTTTTAGTTTTAGTACAATGAATTTATGTTAAATTTTCCAAATATACATATATAATGAAACTATTGTGATATAATTATAGAACTATTTCACAATTATGTATCATACATACATCACACTTATATAATCAAACTTAATAGTAAAATCAACTTACACAACACACTAATAATTAAAGAGGGTCAAGATCTTCATAGAAGCTCATTTCAAGGGGGCCCTTCCTCATTTATAACTGAGATCCAATCCCTCCCTAAGATATTTCACAAACTTCTTACAAATTCAACTTTCTTATTACTCAATTCTGAATACAAAGGCTATAGTTCAAAACTTTTGATATTATATCCTCAAAATTATCTAACTTCTAATCTGATCTAGGTTCTACCTTTAAATATAAAAGGTATTTTATTGACTCTTAACCAAAAAAATCAAACTAGGAAAAAATATAAATACTTATAAACTACCCCAATCAACCTTCAAGTAGTTAGTAATTGAAATTACTTGTTTTAGGTTTGATTAGGTTAGAGACAAGGCATATTGTTTTATTTTTTTATTTCCTTTTGTCTTTTCTCATTATCCTTATCTTTACCATCTTTGACAACACATCTAATGTCTCATTTCATATAGGGAATCTGTACAACAATTATGACTCTTCCCAATCATTCATTTGGTTTACCAATATAGTTGGATGTGTCTACAAGATTTCCTTAATAATAACTTTGCTTTGCATAGTGGCTATAGGCACTCTAAATTAGCTACAGGTAACCTATAGGTGAAACATTTAGTTACTATGGGAATTATGTAGTGGCTATGGGTAACCTATAGGTGAAGCCTATAGTTGTTTTGGGTATTCTATAGTGGCTGTAGGCAACCTATAGGTAAATCTTATAGTTTTTATGGGCACTCTACAGTGGCAAAAAGAAACCTATAGGTGAAGCCCATAGTTGTTATGGGAACTCTATAGTGTCTATGATCAACCTATAGGTTAAGCCTATAGTTTTTATGGGCACTCTACAATGGCAATGGACAACCTTTAGGTGAAGCATATAGTTGTTATAGGCATAATGTAGTAGCTATGGCTTAACAAGATTTTATAGCTTTACATGACCCTTAAAATGCTTGTTAGATAAAGTCACACTAATATAATAAAATCAAGGGAAAACATCATTAATTATATGATCAAATTATAATTGAATCCTATAGTTGTAATGGGAACTCTACAATGGTGATGGGAAACCTTTAGGTGAAGCATATAGTTGTTATAGGCAACATGTAGTAGTTATGGCTTAACAAGATTTTATAGCTTTACATGACCCTTCAAATGATTTTTAGATAAAGTCACACTAATATAATTAAATCAAGTGAAAACATAAATAATTCATAACATAACACACACACACACACACACACTCACACACACACACACACACACACACACACAAAACATAAATAATTCATAACATAACACACACACATGCATTCACACGTGTGGGCACACATACACACACACATTAATAAACATAGAAAATCATAACTTCATTCATTTATTTGCATTAGTGATGGATAGTTATGGGATTTACATAGAAAAATGCATAGAATAGGCATGCATGAGGCTATAAAATTAAGAAATTGGTAGCCTCAACACTCCCCCTACTTATCCTCTTGCTCGACCTCAAGCAAGCCTTAGCTACATTCTAAAATCACCAAATTTTCTAAAGTCTAAGGGTTCAAGATAGCCTAACCCTTCTAGGATATAAAAGCATTTAGCATTCTCAATGCGTTTCTATATTTTCTTCTTTGCCTCTCTATTATCTATAACATTTCCTTCCCAGTCAGAGATTAAGAACTAAAATATAAGGAATTGAAACATCAATCCTAACCATTTTACTCTCCATTTCTTGACAAGTTCAATATACAAGTATACTCTATGGATGTCCTCCTTAAGGTTTTTAGGGGAGTATGGTTCCTTCCTTTTCAAGGCATCTGAGATTTCTTTCAATATATGAGAACAAGCAACAAAAATTTAACCTCTAAATCCTTCCATGAGACTCAAATATTGGTTATATACTTCCACCTATTTTTTGACAACACGTTCTTGTGGATCATTTGTGTTCATAAATGAGATCTATTCTTCTACTATAGAAATTGAATCTTTATATTCATTCCTAATCATTAGGGTGGCTTCTTTCTCCTTTCCTTGATATTCTTCCATTTTTTTCTTCTTTCAATTTCATTCAAAACATATGAAGATTATGCATTTAATAGGACATCCCCCTAATAGATGTTGGGCTTCCACTCTTTATCACTGGGAACAACATATGGGTGAATGTAGAATTCACTTAAATGGGCTAGAAGATTAAGATAAACATGTATATACTCATTAAATAAATATCTTGGGTCATAGACCATATAAGATTGATCATTATAAATCCTATCAGACCTAAATTTCAACCATTTTTCTTCTAAGTATATAACATACACTCTAGATTGGGGTCTACACTCCATTAATAGCTTAGTAGTTTCATGCAATTTTCCAATCTTTTCCATCATATATCTGATCCTATTTTCAGTAATTTCCAATTTTTCTTATAATTCATCATGTTTTTCTTTTTATTAAATATATCCCTTGAATCTCTACACCAATTATTTGTGTTAGGCTTCATTATTACTAAATTTTTGCTTCAAGAAAATTAAAATATCATCAATTTATATTGGAGTGGTGGTTGGGAAATCCACATAAATAACTTCTTCTATAGTGGGTGTTGGTGTAGTGGGTAATGGAATAGGGAACCTCTAACCAAAGGGTACCAAAGGTAGAGCATAATTTATTGTAGGGGCTTCTATGGCCACGGTGAATGAGGATGTTGTAGGTTCCTCCACTTTCTTCTCTTTGTCCCTAGAGGGTTCTAAAAACTTTGCTACTCCTAGAAGCATTTTAGTTCCTCAGTTTCCTTTTAGTTATGTTATCTCATTTCTAAGTCTTTATATTTCCTCCATAGCTTGTTCCAATGTTTGGAACTTCTGATCATGAGAAATTTTTTCTTGTTTTCTTCCTTTTTCCATAACCTATTCTTCAACTAATTATTCTTCTCCTACATGTTGCTCTACCTCTCTTAATTATTCCACTACGTATCCTTATAAGGAGATCAATGACCTTTTTAGTGAATCTAGACGGGAGAGGTGACCTTTCTTCTTCTTCCTTTGTAGATCCTTCATCAGTAGACCATTCTTCTATTTTAAATCCATCAAGAGTTTTCTTAAGCCTAGACTCTTTCCTTGGTTCTTCATCATCACTAATGGCTATGGTTAAGGAGGCTATAGTGTTATTTTATTTCTTCATCCTTTGAGATCTCCTAAGAGGAGGTATCCTTATTTTTTACACTATGGGTTTCTTCCCCTTAGTTTCCATTTTGCTTATAAGAGGGCTGACTAATGGATTTTGTGCTTCTTGTGCATTAGTTGATAGAGGTACTTCTTCTTGTATAGTAGGAGATAGTGTGTTGGAATCAACTTGAGGCAAGGACATAATGGGAGAAAGGACATGTTGTTGTGGGATTTCCTCCTCTATATCAGAAGGAGATTTGACCAGTCTTCTCCTCTTCTTCTTTCTCATAGAAGTCTCACATGGAACTTCATTGGATATGGGGTAACTAGTAGCACTAGTGACCTCAACATCTTCCTAAATAGTTTTTTAGGGCTGATCCTCAGGGGATTCCCTCTCATCAATGTTTTTTTCTTGTTGGGGTACAATATTTTTTAGGGCCAAAAATTATTCCCAAGTGAGGTCAAGTTTGATAAAAGATATTCCTTGTTTATTTATGAGCCATATGAGGTAGTGGTGAGATAGGGTTGTTTTAGTGCCCTTATTATATTATTTGGATGTTCTTTTCTATATATTCCATAAGAAATTGGGAACAGTAATGACTATGTTATGTCTTAATTGATTTAAATATTTGAATTAGAGAGTGTAAATGAGGGAATACCTCCCCTCATAGGTCATGCATTAGATAATATATGATTCTATCTCTCTCCATTCTATAGGTAGACTAAGTCTTTTCATACCTCCTTTCTTTAATACCAATCTTTCATTTTCCCAGCAAAACTACTACCTAGCCTCCTGGCCATTGGATCTATCTTGCCAATTTTTCACCATGCATGGTAGCCCAATTACTTGGCTCACCAAAGTTATAGTAACAAGAAATGTGATGCCACATATAGTGGTTTGGTTTCCATCAATGGAACTTTAAATTTCATTGGTGAGAGGCTCTAAATAATGTTGCAACAATTCAAAATAGGTAGTCCAACTAGCTTTGTGGAAGACATCCTAATTGGCTTGGTCTCCCCATAAGTGCCTATGGTCTGAGTGCTCTCTCCACATGACTGACCCTCCCATTTTAAATTCCCTATTTTTCCCTTCAACCAATATTTAGTTGAACACTCTTTGGAATTATGGAAATCTACATGTAGTAGGTTTGGTTTAAAATGGAAAATATGGGGTTTGTAAGTTGCAGGGTTTGGTTCACAAATAGCAAATGTGAGGTTGTAGGTTATATGGTATGGCTAAATAATGGTGGATGCAAGGTTATAGGTTGTTAATTATGGACTCTCAAGGTTTCCCATCATGTGTGAGGTTTAACCCATAGTATTCTCCCCCCACTTGAGCTACCATGTGTCCTTAGGTAATGTGGATGGAGTAGGAAGTATCAGATAAGATGGGTCATTATGAGGAATAGAAGTTTAAGTTTAGTGGAAATGCGATAGAATTTTGAATGAATGATTAAGGTCATAATTATATATGCTTTATTAATACTTTACATATTATATGAGAATAATTAATGACATTTTCAATGATGAAAGACATGACATACCTTTTAATAATGGTGTTTGAGATGTGACACCTGGGAAATCACACATGTATTGGCATGATAATATTTACATGTGAATGATTAATAGGTGTAATTATTAGGTTGGTAGTTAGAACTGGAGTGAAGTGGATTTTTTGTGAAGTGATTGAGAGATCATCAATGGTTAGGCATTAATGATGCATATATCTCACATGCATGTGATGTAGGATAGTCTACATGGAACAAAGGTCTAAGACTTAGAGGATAAATGATTGTTGTCATAATTTAAGGTGGTAATAGAAAATTTGAGTGATTCAAGTGATGGACTAGAAGATCCTGAGTAGGTAGCTGAGGGAATTACTACTTAGTGACCTTCATCTAGATGAACCGGTTGATAGGAGTCTAGATGTTACTTATACCTTGGAAGTGTTGTGCTTGGGGCTTGGCTGTAGTAATAAATAGGTTATTCAATATGTAATTAGTGTGCCAAAGAAATTTGAGATCTCACTGGTCAACACAGTGAGATGATATTCATAAAATGAATAGAACTAAAAATGAATCATTAGTGTCCCTATAGGAAAAAATTTTGGTCTACAACATTTCCACATAAAAAGGGAAGTTGTATGCTTTGTTGTGGCTTTGTAGCTTGGAATTCAAGGGTAGTTTTAAGCAATAGATATGACATTTTCTACCTTGATCTTCCTTTATTATTTCATGAAGTTATCTGATGGCTTTCATGTAATACCCAAAAGCTAATAGCCAAGCCATTATTGAGAGTTGTAGGAAGATCTATCTTATATGATCTATAGAAAGGTGAGAATATGCATGAGAAGGTACCTACAGGAGCTATAGAAGTGCCCCTAAAAATTTGTAAGTGATGCCCAACTTTGTATAAAGTGCTCGTAGTAGCTTTAGAAATTCATGTAGTAGCTTTAAAAAACCTATGTGAACAATGGGAATTTGAGGGATTGACTTATTTTTTCTTCTTTTTTCACATTCCATTGTTTATTTTTTACCCTTAAATAGCTGGAAATATGGTTTTCTACTTAGGTGCTTTTTATAGATCTAGGTAGCTAGCAGGCTAGTTTTCTACCTAGAAGCTACCAACAATGCCCAAAAATGGGTTTTCATTATTGGAATTTTTTTTACTCTAACTGTTATTTATAGGAGAATGTTTATTCAGGGTCCTAGCCAAGTCACATATAAATGTGACTTGTCAAGGACTAGTGGAAGGTCTCATTCATCATTCTATAGGAGGGCAAGGATGTCATCCTCTCCTTCAATTGAGTGTGGACTAGTGCTCTCATTGTCTAGTGGGGTAACCTGCCTATCCAAGACATCATTGTATCCATCTTGTAACTATTGGTGTATGTGATTGGTAAATTCTTCCTGATTAAGTGGATTTTTTCAACTTGATTCTATGGTCATTCAATAGTAGATGGAATCTCACTAGATCAATGGTTTACAATTGAGCTAATTCATTATAAAAAACATGCTCAATCTCACAAGCACTAAGCCATCTGATCTAGAGTTTACTCTTGTGGTCCTTGTATTTAGAGTAAAAAGGAAGGGCCCAATCTTTGATATGGAATTACTTGGTCTTAATGTGCCTATCATGCCATCTAATTTGTTACTGATGTATAAGTTCTATGTTTTATAATGCATGTTGTCTATATTCATCTAAGGCATTCAACTACAAAAGCCTTTATTTTTGGGATTCAGATATATTCATCCCAAATTCTAGTGTTGTCTATAAGGTCTTGTTCTCAAATTTAATAGGCAAGATAGGTTTATTTCTATAGACTGACTCATATGGAGTGAAGCCTATAGTCATCTTCCATATGATTTTGTAAGTCCACACAACTTCAAGAAGCCTAGCCTCCCAATCCTTATGAGATAGACTAATAGTCTTTGTCAGAATATTTTATAACTCCCTATTGGTGAGTTCCACATATCTATTAGACTTTGGATGATATGGAGTTGATTTCTTATGCCTAATCTCATATTGATAGACTAAGGTAGTAATTAAATTAGTAGTGAATTAGGGTCCTTGATCAGTGATTATTTCACATGACACACAATATCAAGTAAATATTTTTTCATAGAGGAAAGCTACGACCTTCTCATCCCTATCATGTGTAAGAGCCTTGACTTCGACCCATTTAGTGACATAGTAAGTACAGAAAAGGATGTAGTCTTTGTTGTTATATTTTGGATCAAAAGGTCCTACAAAGTCTAAGCCCCACTTTTCAAATGGTTCAATCACCATTTGAGGTTGCAAAGGCATTTCATATGAATGTGTGGGCCTCCCCATACATTGACATTTGTCACAATGTGTAGTATATTTTATTAAATATTTATGGAGTGAGGGATAATAGTATCTTATATTAAAATTTTTGACTATTGTATGCTTGACTGTAAAGTTTCCTCTATAGGGTTCATCATGGCAAGCTTTGAGAATATCTAGAACTTTATCTTCTCTGAGACATCTTTTGATGATAGAGTTAGGCCCAATATAGAAAAGGAATATAGACAACCATGAATATCTGACACTTTTGTGAATCAATGTTCTCCTTTATTTGGGGAAGAAGTGATGTGAAAGTAACCATGTTACAAGGTAGTTAGTAATATCAACATACCAGGGTGTGGTAAGGGAAAGAGAGAAAATAGGCACTTATCTAGAAATAAGTCATCCACTATGGTATCCTCTTTAGGTGTTTGTAGGCATGATAAAAAGTTAGCCACTAGATTGTCCTTATTAGGCTTATCTATAATGGTGATATCAAATTATTGTAATAAGAGCAATCATCTTATAACTCTAGCTAGAACAGTTGGTTTGTTCATAAGGTACTAAATGGATGTATGGTCTATATCAAAAAATCCCTAATACCCTATGATGTAGTGCAAAAAATTATTGATAGCATAGAATACCACTAAGAACTCTTTTTCAGTAATTGTGTAATTTAATTCTACTACTTGTAAGTTTTTCCCTATAAAATAGATAACATAATTGAGTGCTTCCTATTTTTAGCCAAGCACAACTCTGAGGGTAGTATCTAAAACATTTGTGTGAATGTGGAAGGGAAGCTTCCAATTAGCACCACATAGAATAGGGGTGGTGGTCAATAATTCCTTTAATTGTTAGAAGGTTCTATGACAAGTAGGAGTCCAAAGAAATTTAGCATCTTTATCTAGAAGGGTGAACAATGGTGCTTCTACTTTACTAAAACTATTGATGAATCTCTTGTAGAAACTAGCATGGCCTAAGAAATTCCTAACATCTTTTTGTTTTTGAGGAGTATGTAGGTTTTTTATGATGCTAATTAGTTAAGGGTGAACATTAATTCTTACAGTAGATACATGGTGGCCTAAGACAATACCTTATATCATAAGTATGTAGAATTTCTTGTGGTTAAGAGATAGATGGTGCTCCTAACAGCATTGCAACACTTTTCCAAGTTTTTGAGGCATTCATCAAATGTCTCTCCATAGACAATGAAGTGATCTATATAGATTTCTACACATTCATTGGCCATATCTACAAAGATACTCAAGACAACCCTATGAAATGTGGCTGGAGCATTACATAGCCCAAAAGGTAATACAACTTAAGCATAAGTACCCTAAGAACAAGTAAATATGGTCTTTTCCTAGTCTTTAGGAGTAATTCTAATCTAGTTGTAATAATTGAATCCATCCATAAAGATAAAATATTTTTTCCCTATTAGTGTGTCCAATACTTGGTCAATAAAGGGTAGAAGAAAGTGATCCTTCTTGGTTGTTGTGTTGAGTTCCCTATAATTGATGCATACACATCATTCTCCATTTTTATTTAGTATAATTACCAAAGGTGACACCCATTCACTGTCAGAGATAGGATATATAAATCTAATAGTCAAAAGTTTTTTTAATTCCCTTTTGACTTTTTCTCAAAGAGATAGATTCATCCTACATTGTGGCAATCTAATTAGTTGTCACTCTTCTTTGATGTAAATATGATGTGTGCATGTTTTTGGGCTAATTATTTACATATCTTCATAATCCCATGCAAAAACATGTTGGTTGGCATGTAACATGTTGACTAAGCACTTTTCCTCATTTAACTCCAACTTGCTATTAATAAGCAGTGTTTTCCATAGAGAGATTTTACTCTATTGTGAGAGTGATTTCATTATTTATATATTGCTAATAGATCTAATTTTGTTGTATCTATGAGGTAATAGTTATTAGAATGTTTTTTTATTTAGATGCATCATAATTATCCAATTTCTAGAAGCTATAAAATGGGTACTCAACACTTTGAAAGTGGATGAGATCTATAGAACGATTTTGGTAATTATGCTAAAGAACATTGGAGAGAATGGTATCTTCCTCCTGATTAGCCAATGTGCATGCATGGTCTATGGTAAATATAGGAATCAAGGAAGGTTAATATGCATAATCATTTTTAGCCCATAATGTAGGCTCTAGTGTAAAAACTAATAATGTTGGGGGATAATGAACCAACTGCTTAGTGTGGTATCCATTGGATATCATCATGTTACCTATTCTACAATTGATGAAGGCATCAACTATGGAAAGCCAAGGTCATCCTAAGATAATGTGGTATCCATCCAAATTAGAATTAGGCTAGAGCATAATGAAATTTATAAGATACTCCCAAGAATCTATAGTGATGAAAATATATTCAATGATTTCATCTAGTCTAACTATAGACTTGTCAACCATTTGTAGCAATGTAGTTGTGGGATGAATATTATTCAACTTTAGTTTGTGCATAGTTTTAGTTTTCATTACATTTATTATAGCCCCCAGGTCAATCAATGTGTTGGATAACTACAAGGCTTGGATATGGACTATTACTAATGGGAATCCAAGATCAAAATGCTTCTTTGGTAGGGTGTTCCCTAGCATGATATCTATTAGCTAGTCAATCACATGCATAGTATTAGGATCTTTTTTCTTCCTTTCTATTTTATATAGATAGAGGTATCTAACAAATTTGGAATATATGGGTACATATTTTATGGCTTGGAATAGAGGGATTTTAATGCAAAGGTTCTTAATATGTCTCATGAAATCAAACTTAGGTTCAATTGTATGGTATTGAAGGCTAAGATGTTTTGGAAATGGGGGGCTATTTCATTAACAAATTTATTTACTGGTTTAAAGAGTTCTTGAGGTGATGGATGTGGGTTAGAATGTTATTTTAGGGTTTCATCATCTAATTCCCTTATTATGGGTATTATTGGAGGTGGTAGAACCTTTTTTAAATGGAGGTGAACTTCGCTAATGTTTATTGTGTATATCAGGTACTAAATAGGCTCATTACTAAATATGGATTACACTGACTTATTTGCAAGATTTTGTATAGGTTGGGCAAGTAGCTAGTTAGGCTTGGGTGTAACTTGTGTATTAGGCATAAAAGAAAGAGGTTGTTGTTATTATTGTGGAGGACATCCTCCTAGAGAGATACCCCATGAATGGTTAGGTCTTTAGGATTATTTCCACTAGTTTGTGAAAGGTGGGCCATAGGGTGGTTACCATGCTTGCATCCAAGATAGGGATACATTTTGTGGAGGTTGCCAAGAGGTGATGGGATAGCTTGTTTGAGGTGGTTTCCAGCTAGAATTAGGAGGTGGAATGTTCATCCAATGACTAGTCTAATTGGGAGTAGCATTTGAAAGTTGTGAATTAAAGGAGGTAGAATTTGAAAAAGGTGGATTTATCCCATACCTTGATAAGGTGGTAATTGAACCCATGGATTTTTTTATACAACATAGAAAACCTAGTCACTATCTCCTCCTAAATCATGTAGATCTACTATTTGTGGTTCTTTAGCTATGATGTGAGCTACTTTAGCCTAAACCTTGTGACATCTACAATCAACCTTTTTCTTCTTACAATCTAGATAATAAATGGTCAAGACTTGATCCAAAGTTGCTTTCTTTTATCTTAAGTGTAGTTTATCCAATTAGGTTGCTAAATGGATAATGATATCATGTTTCATATCTTGTAATAGGTTACTAACCTCAGTTTTTGATAGGCCATTTGTAGCTACCAATGGAAGCTTGTTGCTTCTAACTTTGCTTATAGAAAATCTAGAATAATTCTTGCTCAACTCTTTGATATATAATAATGATAGGTGAGAAACATATCCTCCACTCATTAGGTCCAAGTCTTCTAGACAATATTATTTGACTTATTTCAAGAATATGAGTTTCAAAGGTTCTTCTCCAAGTGCACTTTGTTTGAATTTTTATACACTGAACATGAACCTTTCAACATAATCCTCCAAGGATTGATCCCCCTCTTGAGTCATTCTAAAGATTTTATTTCTTCTATAACTTCTTCCTCTTCCATATTATAGATACTTGGCAAAAAAATTATTTTTCATATCCTCCCAAGTGTGGATTGAATTACTACCTAGTCCCATAAACCAGAGAAGTGTTGAGTCTTTGAGTGTAGATTGGAAAAATTTCAATTTTTTTGCATGCTACCTATAGTCATAGCTTTTATAGAGGATATCAAATTTGAACAAGAATGTGTCCAAGTATTCTAATAATGTACCTCTAAAATTATGCAAGGTTGAGGGTGGGATGTTTTTCATTTGTGTTATGCCTATTGCATCTAGAATAGGAAATTCAAAAGTAACTATGTCTGGAGTCCCATTATCCTTCACAAAGTCTCCTTCTCTTCTCTTGATCACTCTTCTAGTGATATGGATACCAAATGTACTCAATATATCATCCTAAAACTCTGTGTCAATCACTTGGTTAACATGATAATGAACATTTATCTACTGATCCTCAATCTTTTTACTAGATGAATGGTCTAAAGATTCTCCTGAGCTTCATTTAATTTGATCAAGAAACCTTACTAAAATGTTGTAAATATGTTACTCTCTATTTTAAATATGTTACTCTCTAGAGTGTCTAGTTCATGTAGTTTCTCTCCTTCATTTCTTCTTACTAGCTCAAATAATGCTTCTACTTTTGTTTCCTTTTTTAGAGCCAATAGTGCTTATTTTTCAAGCCGTCTCCTTTGGTTTGTAGTGTTCTCTTCTTCAAGAGCCTTCTAGATTATGGTATATTCTTCAATAGGATTCTTAGTTGCTATAGGTATCTATGGTTCTTTCCCAACAACAACTTTTAGCTTGTTTAGTATGAATCTCCCTTGAGAATATCTTTATCTCTACATAAACATTATGCCACTCCTCTAGCTATCCAATCCCTTCCTACACAGAGTTAGTTTTTTTCATTTTCATGTGTTTCAAGGGGGTTGATTTAGACCAATTTTTTTTTTTAAATGTAGAAATAAAGGAATTTTGAAATCAAAACAATAAGAATTAAAATTCTACTTCTAAAAAGTAATAAATATTAAATATTAAAAGCAAGAAAATTTATTCTAGAAAGTAGGAAATGAAAATAGGAAAAATTTATTCTAAAAACTAATAAATGAAAGCAAGAAAATTTTAATCTAGAAAGTAGGAAAATTTAAGAGCACATTTTTCTAAAAATAAATCACTTTTATAGGAAATAAGAATTAAGTAACTTATGCACTATTTACTTCTAAAAACTTAGATATTTGGCATAAGACACCATAGTGCCCTCACTCAACTTGTATGACTATAACTTTATGTCCATGAACTTAGACATCTAGCATAGGACATCAAAGTGTCCTCACTTGACTTGCTTGGCTAGGTATAATAGTGTATTAACCAAAAATAATTTTTTAATGATTGATTTTAGAAACAATAATTGACACCCTCCCCAGCAATGGCACCAAAATGTTGTGTAGACCAATTACCCAGTGATTACCAGATTCACCAATCTAATTAAACATTAATTGTCAACAATATATGCATAAGATTTTAAAAAATGTTAACATTATATATGCATTAATTATTAAAAAATCAACTTGCTTTTCCAATTGTAGTACAATGAATTTATGCTAAATTTACCATATATATATATATTATAAAACTACTATGACAAAATTATATTAATATTCCACACTTATGTATCATACATGCATCACACTTATATAATCAAAATTAATAGTAAAATCAACTTACATAACACACTAATAATAAAATAGGGTCAAGATCTTCATAGTAGCTCATTCTAAGGGGGACCTTCCTCATTCAGAACTGAGCTCCAATCCCTCATCAAGAGAATTCAAAAACTTCTTATAAATTCAAATTTGTCATTAGTATATTCTAAATACAAAGGCTACAGTTCAAAACTTCTACTATTATTTCCTTAAAATTATATAACTTCTAGTCTGATCTAGGTTTTGCCTTTAAATACAAAAGGTAGTTTATTGACTCTTAACCAAAAACACCAAACTAGGAAAAAATATAAATACTTAGAAACTACCCCAGTCAACCTTTAAGTAGTTAGTAACCAAAGTTACTTTATTTTTGACTAAGTTAGATAAAAGGCATACTATTTTGTTGTTTTATTTCCTTTTATCTTTTCTCATTATCCTTGTCTTTACCAGCTTTGGCATCACATCCAATGTCTCCTTGCATGAAGGAAATCCATACAACATCTATGATTCTTCCCAATCATTCATTTGGTTTCTTAAGATAGTTGGATGTGTCTACAAGATCTCCTTAATAATGACTTGGCTTTGCATAGTGGCTATAGGCACTCTATAGTAGCTATAGGCAACATGTAGATGAAACCTTCAATTATTGTGGGAATTCTATAGTGACTAAGAGAAACTTTTAGGTGAAGCCTAAAATTTCTATGGGTATTCTATAGTGGCTACATGCAACCTATAGGTGAAGCCTACAGTTGTTGTGGGCACTTTGCAGTGGTTATGGGCAACCTATAGGTGAAGCCTATAGTATCTATGGGCACTTTGTATCTATAGTTTTTATGGGTAGCCTGTAGTATCTATGGCTTAACAAGATTTTACAGCTTTACATGACCATTTATATGCTTGTTAGATAAAGTCACACCAATATAATTCAATCATGGAAAATCATAAATAATGCACAATATCTCACACACACACACACACACACACACACACACACACACACACACACACACACACACACACACACACACACACACACACACACACACACACACACATTAATGAACACATAAAATTATAACTTCATTCATCCATTTCCATTAGTGATGGATATTTATTAGGATTTGCATAGAAAATGACATAGACTAAACATGGATGAGGCTATAAAAGTAAGAAATTAGTGGCCTCATTAATGGCAATGATGTAACTTATGTTCATGAAATGGTTATGGGTTGATAGATCATAGTTCTATGGATGTTATAGATAGTAGGATGATAATGATGTTATGGTTAGGTGATGGGATATTCATGATATTATGTTATGTTATGATAATGTTTGTTATGATGAGATGCTTTATTAGACATGTGGATGAATCTTTTATTTCTTACCTAGAAAGGTATGTCATAGATAACATATGTGGATGATGTATGATTGAATAGTAATAGATGTGTCATGATTAACTGGTGTTATTGATTAGTTGAATGAGATGCTTTATGATGTTATTATGAAAAGAGACATGTTGATGTAGATTTTATGTGATGATTTATTAACTTATCATGTGATAAAAGGTAATGTTTGTGATGATTGTATGTTTGTTATGATGGATAAGATGTTCTTGTGATGAAAAACACTTAAAAAGGCATAACACATAATAAAACACACAATTTATTTTTAAATTATTTTAATGAGCTACATATGATTATATGAAGGTACTTGACACATAAAACAACTTTGATTAGAAAAAATAAATGTGAGAAAGATAGGCTAATCAAGAGACAAACATTGTAATGAATGTATCAACAAGTATATATGAGCGAATAAGAAGGGATGATGATTCTTCTCTAGAAAGGACTAAAAAAAATTGAAGTATGATCAACTTATGAACATAAATCCTTTGACTGATTTAAATGAGCATCTGTTAGTTGGTTAAAAAAGGTGTCTTGATCACATAATTTTGATTAAGCTCAAAATCCATTATTTATATAGTGTATAAATGGGGAATGGATGAAAATGGAACCTTCTTGTGAAACTAGCATGCCCCTTTTATGGCTTGCCAAAATAGCCAGTATAAATAAGTCCATGTTATATAAAGTGTAGACTAATTGATGTAAGAAGTATACTTATGAAAGTTGATTATAGATTCCAAATTGATTTTTCCATTTCTAATTTTGATAATGGGTCTATTATGATTTTTTTATTATGTGGAGGGATGGGGACACTAATCATTGTAGGAAGCTTCCAAAAAATTATGATGCTATGACAAATTCTTTACTCATCCATCCTTCAAGGGAGTGGTCTAATTTTGTGGGCTTTGTGTAAGGAATTTAATAGTTGTCCTTCAAGGGAGAAGTCTACCTTATATTGAGTAACTTTGATACTTTTAGGTAGTTGTCCTTCAAGGGAGTAGTCTATGTATGCTTGGAATGACCCATATGAATGTTGTTCACTTGATTTTATTTTTTATGTTTTAATTTCAATGAAATAGACTTGTTTATATAGGATTAGAGGTTCACCTTGTATGCAAGAAAAATTAAAGCACAAGAAGGTTGATGGTATGGAAAAGATGTTTAAGGGACAACGACCATGGGAATCCATCCTATAAAGGGTCAAAAAGTACAATGAGAATCATGATATCGATAGAGCTATGGTACCCATGTTCAAGATTAGGCTAAGGTTGTGATGGATAATCACACAATGTAGATTTAATTAGTTTTCCATAGAATAAGGATATGGATGTGAATGAAAATAAGGGATGAGCTTAAGTTAGACAAAAAGTGAGTTTAATCATGTTTAATAAAAGAAAGAATGTAGATGTAGGGCTTAAGTTCTATTTTCCCTTCAAGGGATGACAATTGATAAGCTCTTGATCCATACTTATGCATTTGATATAAGGTCCAATCCAATTGAAAGTAAACTTTCCCCACTAGATTTTATCCATATTGGTTACATGTTGATTTTATTTTAGGATGAGATCTTTGATATTAAATTCTCCAACTTTAATCTTGAAGGGATATGTGAATATAGGGAATTTGGACTTTGAGAGGCAAGATAGCCTTAGCTCCAAACACAAGAGATAAAGGGGTAACAATCATATCAGTTCAAATTCTAGTATGGTAGTATCATAAGGTGAAGGGAATGCACAAATGCTAATCTTAACTAGATATATTAACCATTTTAGTTTGCATTTTGTTGAGAGTTTTGTTAGAGGTTTTAACCTATCCATTAGCTTATGGATGATAAGGTGATGAGAAACTTAAAATGATACTAAATGCATCATAAAGACCTTGGACTTGTTTATTTTTAAAATATTTACCATTGTCAATGATAATTTTATGAGGAACACTACAACAACAAATGATGTGATGGTTGATAAAATTGATAATATTTTTGGCTTTAGTTGAGATGAGAGGAATAACCTCTAACCATTTGGTGAAATATTATGTTGCAATGATGATAGAATGATGTCACTGTGAAGAATGAGGGTTAATTTCTCTAATGAGGTCCAATCCCCATTCTGAGAAGGGCAAGAGATCCTTAGATACTTGGAGATTATGGCTAGTTACGTGATGTAAATTGTCATGTTATTGACATTTGACACATTTTTTCACATAACCAAAACAATATTGGTTAGGGTGGTTCAATAATATCCAAGATAAATGATGTGTTTAGCGATGGCTAGGCCACTAAAATATCCTCCATAAATCCCATAATGTGTTTCTTTGATAGCATGAGAGGTTTCATGACTGTGTAGGCAATCAAAGAGGAGGACATCAAAGCTAAATTTATAAAGAATTGCCCATAGTATGGTATAACATGAGGTGTTTTGGATAAATTCTCTTTGAGAATTCTAAGATAGGTTAGAAGGGATGATGGAAAGGTTAAGGTAGTTGAAGGCCTATTGGTACCAAAGGTCAGGTTGAGATTCTTCCACATGGAAAATGGTGGAAAAGTCTAATTTGGCATAAGAAGGTTGGGTAAGTTGATGGATAATGATAGATATCTTAGAGTTAGAGGGTGTAGATAGGATCTAGGAAGTGATATAAATTATTGTATCGATAAACTTGTTTGTAGATCATGAAATGGTTTGGATAAGGTAGTATTCAAATGATGTTAAGAGTGCACTAGATAATTTTTTATACTATTACAAAAATTAATTTTTACATTGATAAGATCCATTAATTTGATTGACCATAATTTTAGATTCACCAAAAAAATTGATCATTTTGACTCCTAAGGCTAATGTAGTTTGGAGGCCTATTGCTAGGGCTTCATACTCAACCATATTATTGGTAAATTCAAAATATAGCTTGATGGACAAAGGAAGAGGTTCAACATGAAGGGGGATAAATATGACTCTAACACCCCCACCATGTTAACACTTTCATTCATCAAATAACATGGTCACTTGTCAGGTGAAGTCTAATTGAGAGAGCGTCATGATGGACACATCTATAAACTTGAGATGAGGAGGCCAATTTTTTCCTAATGGTGCTTCAACCAATTGGTCATCAATGAATTTCCATTTAATTAACTTTTGTTGAAGGAATTCAAGGTCAAAATTAGCCCAAAAAATGAGCCACTTAGCCATACACTAGTTTTGGTATGGATTAGAGTGTATATACTTGAGAGGGTCAGTGTGAGTTATGATAAAGGTCTTATGGTTAAGAAGGTAATGGCAGAGTTTGGTGGCCAAGAAGACCAAGGAAAGGTAAAGTTTTTTTGTATGGGTATACTAAGTAGTTTACTCTATAATCATATAGATTATGTAGTAGATAGGTTGATCTTTATGTTGCTCATCTCGATGAGCTAGCATTGCCCTTAAAGAGTGGTTGGTGGTGGAAATATAGAGATAAAAAGGTTGATCTTCCTTGAGAGGAATGAGGATAGGTGGAGATAGAAGGTATTCTTCAAGTGAATCAAAGTCCTTTTGATAATAATTATTCAACTTAAGAGATACATCCTTCTTAAGAATGTGGTGGAAAGGTTGGCATCAATCTAAGAGCTGAAAGATAAAGCAATGAATGGATTAGATCTTCCCTTATAAGTTATGGAGTTGATTAACGTGGGAGGGAGGAGGCATGTCAAATAGTTCTTTGATTTTGGTGGGATAAATTTTAATTACTCAAAGGAAGATGGTAAATCCAAGGATCTTTTTTGAAAATACCCCAAAAATACATTTCTTGGGGTTAAGGAGGACATGGTAGTGAATGAGTCATTCAAAGATAATCTCAAGAATGGCAAAATGGTCTTTATGAGATTTGTATTTCCCAAGAAGGTCATTGACATAGTCTTTTATGATTTTATGAATAAGGTCATGAAAGGTGTATATCATAGTGTGTTGGTAGGCTGCACCAATGTTCTTGAATCCAAATGGCGTGACCCTAAAGCAAAAAGTTCCCTATGTGGTGATAAAGGTATTTTTATGTTGATCTTCAAGGGAAATTAGGATCTGGTTATAACCCAAGAATCCATCCATAAGAGTTAACGTCTCATGGCTAAATATAAGATCACAATTTTGTCAATGTTTGGCAAAGGAAAGTCATCCTTTGGGCAATAAAGGTTAAGGTCATGAAATTCACACAAATACAGAGTCCCCTTATGGATTTGGTGATAAGTACAATGTTCAAGACACATTGGGGATAATCAATGGGTTGGATGAAATTGATAGATAGGAGATGTTGAAGCTCTTGGTTGATTATAAGGGCTATGTAGGGGTGCATTCATCAAACTTTTTGCCTAACTAGATTGGCATCATGGTTAGTGGCTATGTTGTGGGTAGAAATTGAGGGGTTGATTCCTATCATGTCATTATAAAACTAAGAAAATGCTATGTTGTAGTCCTATAAGAAGGAGGGAAGTCCCAAATCTCCTCAAAATTTAGCGATTGGCAAATTTTGACAATGTGCAAGTTATTTAGAGTGCCTAAGTTAATATCCAAGGTGGATTCATTCAACATGGTCAAAGTATTAGGAGGAAGAGATCTATGGATATAGGAATATTTGGCACCAAGATAGGTAAGAATAGAATCATCATCTTGACACTGAATGGTATTAATGGTAGGAGAGTCATCCCCAACCATCTCAGAATGGGTTAGAGGAATAGCCATGATTACCCCATCCTTTTGATAAGTTAAGGGTTTAAGACTGATCATGTTGATGAAAAAAATATTAGGGGGGATGATCTCATAATCCTCATTTGTTGATGGTGGAGTGGAAGGTGAGGATGGGATTACCTCATTACTGATGATAATATGAGGTGAGTTGGTTTGATTTATTAGGTAGTATGAAATTGAGGCCATGAATTTTGTGAGGTTTTTAGGTTTTGATTAGAAGTAACTCATGTATCTTGTGTTTATACCAGTGTAGACCAAATCCCTTCTAATCACACCTATAAATATATGTTTTGGAAAACTTTGGTTTATCTAGATAAGAGAAATTGGAGGTGAATGGTCAAGGTGAGAAAGAGGTGGTAGAAGTGTCAAAGGGTTTACCAAGTCCCCCATAAATGAAAATGGTTTCATAAGTTAAGGGCCTAAAGTAATAACGGTTCCAATATTTTTCTCATAACTGGGTTCTTGGTCAATATTCCCATACTCTTGAGGGGTAGGAAAAGTGTCCAGTGTCAAAAGGCAATAGTCCCCTAATGAAAGACACTAGAAGGTTGATTCTAAAGTTTCCATTATGGGGATTTAGGTAGAAGAGATAGAAGAATTGGTGGATTGTTCATTGGTATAAAAAAATGGGGTTTCATCTTTTACTGGTGAAATCTTGTTATATGGAGGAAGGATAATGTGATTGGGTTGATACATCATGTTACAATATGTAAAAATACTTGAACCAATTTGTATGGTAAAAACATTACCTTTGTGTTTAAATTTGATGCATCAGTGCAGGGTGGATGACACACAACCCATGGAATGAATCAAAGGTCATCCAAACAAGACATTTTACTAAAACTCACCTTCTACTATGTAGAAAAGATCAATAAATGTGTGGGGTCTTAGGTGAATGTGAAGGACAATAGTTCCTAAAGTTGTGGCCATGGTATCATTGAATGATTAAAAAACCACTAGAGTTTTTGACATAATGTTCTCAAGTAATTTGATTTAGTTTTATTCATGTGAA
The DNA here is from genome assembly GCA_037957365.1 of Torreya grandis. Taxonomy (NCBI): domain Eukaryota; kingdom Viridiplantae; phylum Streptophyta; class Pinopsida; order Cupressales; family Taxaceae; genus Torreya; species Torreya grandis. The sequence continues at coordinate 15,727 of JARHVA010007069.1, read as the reverse complement.
GAGATAATTTTTATGCTATCTCCCCCATAAATCATAACCCTCTTGATGTAGGTTTCATTGATATACATGGTAATGAAGAGGGGAGGATCTGGGTCATCTAGATGGATGGAGGGTGTTTTTAAATCCTTTAAGATAATAAAGTTGGAAAGTTGAAGAGCTCCAACAAAGGCTACTAGAGGTTGTGGGTCTTTTGGTTACACCTATATGGATTTTAAAGCTTCTATCATCACTTGGAAATAATGGGGTGAGGTATTGATCAGTTGATAGAAACTCATCTTCACCAGTGTTTGGTGAAGTTGTTTTAGGACTACTCATTGGATTGATTTAGATGGGTTAGATTGAGAGGGTCCTAAGATTAACACTCTAGGTTTGATTGAAGGTAAATGTGTTTGGTGTTGCTTAGGTGATTGGGTGATGGAAGAGGGATAGGTCCATATAATGGACAACTTTACATTTCCCTATCCTTTGGTTAGGATTGTGCTCATGTGACCATATGGATGGTATGGACATGGGGAGGAGTTAGGATAGAGGATTGCTTTGGTTTCAAATTACTCTGAGGTGAGAGTGAAGGAGTAAGTAAATGTTGGTGGTTCTTAGTTCCTAGATCAGTAGTAGGATCATATGAGGCTCATCTGACAATAATTCATCCTCATTATATGGTTGATGAGCTAATACTTGGAGAGATTAATAGTTCTTTATGTCATTCTTAGGTTTCCTATGGTATGATCATACTAATATTTCATTATACTAAGATGGCTTAGTACTATGTGGGTCAAATTTCCTAATATGTGGCAAGGTTCTGTAAGATGTTTATAATAAACTTTATAGGATGGTTGAGTAAGACTAGAGAAAAGGTGGCAAAGGTGTGGAGGTCTTAGGTTTGGTAGTTGAGGTGGAATCCTTTTAGAGGTGGGTTTGATGGTAAGAGGTTTAGGTAAAGGATCATTCTTGGTGCATGGTTTTGGTGTGGATTACTTGGGAGTGAAAGGTGTTTAGGTAGATGCCTAAGAAGTAGTCATTTTGGTTATAGAAGGTTTGGTAAAAATAGGTGAGGATGAAATTAGGAGTGATGGTGTGACCAAAAGTAGTTTTTGGATTTGGGTGTTGTCTGGGATGGTTGGTTTGTTTACTAGGGTATAAGGGTGAGGCCCTAAAATATAAGGAAAAGTGGAGAGGGGAGGCAAATTTTTGGTTTTTGGAATCTTGGGTGGTTTTACCTTCTTTTTTGGTTTTGTTTTTGGTTTATTTTATAGGTTTGTTAAATTTAAGTCCAATTAAAATGAGGGGTGAGTAAAGTTCTAAATAGCGAATATGTAAAGGTTTTTGGTGGGTTCAGTTGGAATGGTACAGGGTGACTTGGTTATTTCAAGTGGAGTTGGTTTACAAGGTTTAGTTATAGTTTTATTGGTAGATATTTCCAATGGTTTGGTTGTGATGATAGTGGTTTTGATAGTAGAAACATATGGCTAAGATTATAGTGGCATGATTGGAGGCTCTTGCTTGGTTGGGTAAGGAAGCCTGAGATGGTTCTAAATGTGGCATGATTTGTGTTGGGTCGAGATAAGTACTCTAAGTTTGGAATTAGTCTAGAGAAGGGTTTATAGATAGGTTTGATCCCTTTGATAATAAACTCAAAGGTCAAACCAATGGTTGGAGAGAGAAAAGTGGTTACCTCATCCTTTTCCTTAATCAAAGGTTCCAAGGTTTGGGAAAATGAGTCTCCTATGGGATAGGTAGGTAGAGTGACATCTTCCTTATGGGTTCTTTCTAAAATAATAGTGGATTGTTGTATGATGGAGGAGAAGGATACGGTGGTAATGGCTGCATCTTTTGGTATGACTTATAAAGGAGACTTTGGTAGCTCAAATACCTCAATGAGTGGTATTTTTTTTTTGGGGTGGGGTTGTTTACTTGGTCTCATTTTCTAAATGAATGGAGAGTGAATTGACTACCTTGATAAGTGGAGGGGAAGGAAAGGTAGTTTTTCCAATGGTTTCCTCGACAATGAGTTGACTAAGAACTATGTTAATGGTATGGACCTCATGGTTGTGAGATGATTCCACTCTATTGTTTTTATTATTCAAAAAAGGGATATGTTTAAGAAATGGATGACTTAAGATGTCAAGTGACTGATTTAGGGGTGCATTAAGGTTACCTAGCACAAGTTACCCCTTGTTGATGAGATTTTGGATGATTCTCTTAAAGGTATTACACCTACTAACATCATGTCTAATGACATGATTGAAGATGCAAATTTGTTCTCCTTATACCAACAAATTATAGGATAATATGAATCAAATTATTGTGGAGTTTTTATCAATGGAATTTGTTTGATATTCACTTTCAATAGATTCTCTAGGACTGAAGCATATAACTCCCCTAGTGGTGTAAATTACTTTTCATTATTGTGGTTTGGGTTTCTAGTGTTATAATTGGAGGAATTGGAAGAGTTAATTTGGTTAATAATTGGTGGAGTGGTTTTAAGGACAATCACATTTGTGGTTCCTTTGTTTTTAGTGTTGGTTTGATTGTTAGGTTTAGAGGGGGGAGTCTCATTTGATTTGAAGGTAGAACTATTTTTTCTCAATTTTAACTTCCCCTCATTAATGGCTCTATTTTCTAATTTTCATGCTATGGTGAAAGATTCATCAAAGGTATTGAAACTTTAAATGCATAAAGTGGAGGAAATGTGTTAGGCACAAGCCTGAGCAAAAATTTCAATTAACTTAGGATGGGGCAAAGAGAAAGAGTGTTGATTAATCAAGCTTCTCCAATGGGATATAAATTTGTATATGGACTCATCATCAAATTACCGAATGGAGTAGAGATTAGTGATTGAAACTTTATTAAAGAGGTTTAAGGAAAAGTGATCTAAGAAAGCCTGAGCTAGTTAGGCAAAATAAAAGAGGGAGTGCTTTTTAATAGCACTATGCCAATCTAGTGCTAGACCTAATAGAGGCATGAGAAAGGTAAAGATAAGGAGAGCATCATCATAGGTAATCAAATATTAATAATGCCTAAATTCTCTTAGATGTTGTTAGGGGTCTTCCTTTCTCTAAAATTTTGAAATTTTTTGAAGTTCCCATTGAGGGGGATAAGGACAAATGGGGAAAGATGGATGAATTGGTTTGTTTCATATTTGGTCGTAAGAAAGAGATTATGGGCACTATAAATAGATGAATCTAAATTAGTCATTTTGTCCATTAACATCTTGATGAGGTCCATTTATGGTTGTTCACCCCCATAGTTTTAAGGTAGATTATGTCAAGTTTGGGTGGGTGAAACATACAAATAGATAATGTGGGGTTGAGAATCTTCCACATATTGGTATGTGGATATAGGTTTTTATGATGATTCCACATATGATTAAGTGGAGATAGATGGTTGGGTGGAAGGTACTTATGAGTTAGGGATGTATCTCAAGTTTGCTGCAATAGGCACGTGTTGAGGGATTACCAAAAGTCTGGTAGGTGGTATGGTTGGGTTGGTAGATAAAGGATAGGTGGTAACTCTTTTACTGATGAGTGGAAGGGTTGAAGGTATGGGGACCAAAAAATTATATAATGGAGTAGAGGTAGGCGGGTTGAAAATAATAATAATGTTGGTGACACTATTATAGGGTACTCCCATGGTAAGGCGAGTACCGATGCCCAAAGATTGGGTTAATCCTATACTAGAAGGGTTTTTAGATGGGGAAGAAGGTATTTGGGTGTCAATAGATTGGGTGGGTTGGTTTTGGATGGTGTAAATGGTGGGATTATTGGTAGAAGAGGATGCTTGGGTAACCAAAGGTTGCGTGGAAATGGTGGCAACATAAGTGTCACCCATAAGGTGAGATGACATGCCTTAGGGTAGGTCAATAGGTGGAACTAAAGTAAGGGTATGGTGGGATATGGTGTTAAGGTAATGTTGGAGGGATATGGGGTTTTTATCCAAAAATATATAAAAATATTCATCACCTTGGGCAATCATTTGAGGGATGTTAGGACTTCAATAAGACTGGGGATAACTTTTTGCATTTGAAATGTAATTCATGGATAAAGGAGAGGAGGGAGATGGATTATTATGAGGTAGATCTTAATTTTCTTTGTTTCTTAGTTGTTTCCTAGTTAAAACCATGTTGATAAGGGAAAGAGGAAGATATAAAAAATATCACAACTCAAACAAAGAGAAGACAAGAAAAATTCAAGGAAATGAAACACACACTAAAGTACATTAAATCCTACGGTTATTTTTAATCTCTCTTATAGATTATTATTTAAGCTTTAAGAATTGTGTCACTCAACTTGGCTTGTAGATTGGGTACTATAAAAAAGTCTATGGTTGGTTTCATGTTGTGTTTAGGATCTCAAAGGGATATTTGTTGGAAATCAACACATTGCTTGATATTGGGGCCTACCCCCTCACTTCACACACTGTAGGGATAAGGGTGGTAGGTGCTTATCCAATATATACCAATTTATATGGATTATAGTTAGATAGTAAACAAATTTGTATCTCCCCTTAGTGGTTAAATCTAAGTAGGATAGCTAGGAAAGGTGATCACTAGGTGTTGAAATCCTAGTCAAGATTTATGTTGATGTTTTTATGTTTGATTATGTGTAAGTGGTTTGGTCTCATGTGTTTTATAAGAGTAAAGCTATGATTAATTAACTTTATTAATTTAATTTATGTGAGCTAAAATAAACAAGAAAATAATATATGCAGTCAATTTTAAGCCAAAAATAGAATTTTGATTTCATTATGAGTATAAAACAACAAGAAGAAGAACCTAGATGTAATTATGAACCCAATAAAAAGAATCAAGGGTCCAATAGGTGTGAAAAAATGTTTCAAGAAATTTTTGATTATTTCCTTTTTAATAAATTTGTAAAACTTGAAAGAAGGGTGAGGTTAGTATAACCTAGATTTGGTTTGTGCTCTGTGATCCAGATGGTTGTAAATACTCCTCTTTAGCTTGGGACGAATGACCTATAGATAATAAATCACTAATGAAATGGTTGATTAGTTATGTAATAGGGTATATTACCTATCAAGCTAGATCCAAGAAGTACAAGCTTCCTTAGAGGCTATCAATCCACACTTTTAAACAATCAAGTTTTGAAAATGAAAGATGAATTGCTTGCATAAATAATAGATGATACTAAAATAAAATATAAGAAGTAATTCAAAGAGATGAATTTGACTAATTATAACAATAAATGATCAAATATTAATTCTAAATAAATAAAATGTGGTTCAAAAAATAAGGTAAGGTTCTATGATTGGGTAGAAGGTTAGAAAGTGGGATTTGGTTAGGGTTTGATAGGTCAAATTAGCTTTCTATTGGAATTATCCACAATGACCATCAATATATGGGGTAAAACTATTAGTGGTTGGATAAACATCATTGTTTGGGTAATGGTCAATGGCTATGGACATACCATCAACACTCAGTGTGACCATCGGTAGTTATTATGGGTTTTGATTTGGGTAAAGGTAGGTTTGGTTCATAAGGTTGTTGAGTAATTTTGGGAGGTGGGTTTGGGCTAAATTTTGGTTCAAAATAGAAATATATGAATAAAATATTTAAAATAGATACTTAACTATTTTTCATGAATAATGTTGAGGTGGGTGGTTACAAACCTATTGTAGAGAGTAGAATAATTTTGGCAGAGTAATAGTGTCTTGGTTGTGATTGATGAATTATATCACTTTGGATTGATAACCTAGTCATTGGTTCACTAGAAGAATACCTAAAAAATAAGTTATAATACAAGAATTTTTGATAATTTTTTATTCTCTCTGATTTTTATTGCTCTTGATTTTGGATATCTTTTCAATTCCTCCTCTCTTTTTATATAAGGAAGGGAGAAGTGAAACAATAAGCTCAAACAAGGTGTCAAGGGGTTGTCTAATTTTAGTATTAACATTCATAATTATGTGAGTGGATAAAAATAAAAAAAATAATGTGTAGTTGAGCTGGAGTTAACCCTTAAGGTGGTTAGAAGGTTGATTGTTAGTGGTTGGGTCTATCTATTAGTGGTTAGGGGTTAATCATTGACCTTTGATAGGTGAAAGGTAAAATGGTCAAAATTTGTCATTTTAACTTAGGTTTGGTAGTTGAGGGTTTTTAAGTGGTCTTGAGGGGGTCCAAAGGTAGTGTATGGGTTAGTTCAACATCTACAACCATCATGTATAGTTTTCTAGTGTTTACAATAACTCTCATTTGACACTTGTCAATAACTCACTTTTATGCCCCTCTCTCTCTTCTAGTCTCATTTATTTATAAATTTAGCTGTTATGGGATTTGTATGGATCATTTTTCTAATTATAGTGAGTCCTTACTCAAATTAAAACTTTTACTATGCCTTATAAAAATGAATGGTATTGATGCTTACTTCCTTGCATGCTTGAAACTAGTGTACTAGTTTGATGGTCAATGAATGTTAGTATTACTCATGATACTCTCTCTCATTTATCCTTTCCTACCTATTTTCAAATATATTTTCTTCTTTTAGGTCACATGGTGAGTTTGATGTGGTCTTGTATAGCTTGAAAATGGATTTTTAGCCATTAGTGCCTCATTTAGACCTATTTAATAACCCTCTTATTTAATGCATTTTCAAAGACGTATATGTTGAAGCATTCATACTCTAATGTCCTTATTTTGATAAGTGTAATCAAATTTAAGCTTAGTCTTTGTTCTTAAGTGCATGATAGTCAGGTTAAGGGTGTTGTTTTAGTGTATCACCTATTTATATAGGTTTATTTTATGTATTTTCTATCCCTTTTCCTTGTCAATTAATCAAGTAGTAGTAGTCAACCTAACTGATACATCAAGGGGAGCTAGCCCTATAACCTAGAGTTTTGGTCCATCCAAAGATTACCTATAGCCTAGGATTAATCCCATTGTATATACAAATTGAGAGGCCTTGAATCACCCTCTCAAAGGTAAAAATTTGAGATATAACATTTCTAGCATGATCTATGGGACTAGATTAACATCAATTAAAGGAATTTTTGGTGTTATCCTTTAATATATCAGCCTTTCAAGGGAACAACTCAAGCACCAATGGTGACTCCAAATGAATCTTAGCTAGTATAGGTAGTCTAATTACCTAAAAAAATATAAAATTGGTATGTATAATCATTCATATGACCAACATGTTTCTTGTGTACCTTAATATAAATCTTATCAATTTAATGGTGGTCATAGTTTCTCCTCAAGTATCCCTCAAATAATTGCTTGTCAAGTTTACCAGAAACCCACCTATCTCTCCAATAAACCTTCTCAAACCTATGCTACTCCTTATTCACTCTCACTCACCTTTAAAAAAATTATACTACCTTGTGAAGTATATGATAAGTACTAAAATAAAGGTATAAATGGTGTATCTTCTCTTACTTATACGGGTCAAGAGGTGAAATATCTATTGAATTTTTTTGGATATTATGGGTGGGTCTTGAGAATGAAGATTATCCAATCAACGAGAATTTACAGGTTAAAAAGCTGATGTACTTAGTGGAAGAAAAAATTATGAGATGGTAAGATGTGAAATCTCAATCCAATAAGCTTTATATAACTCCTCCTATCCCATGTCAATCTAAGTTTGATATAAATCAACTATAAGTTGCATTACAACATCAAAATAAGCTCAATGAGCCTCTTATTGAGTCCACTAGTTTTAGAATCCTATGTTGGAAACTTTGTATTCCTCAAGATAAACTTGTGTCTACCCCACCTCTATTAAATATTTTTTAAAATCCTAAGATTATTTTACCTTGGAATCCTTCTTGGACCATGAATTCTGATTTTGTCATTCATATAATAGAGAGTCAATCTTCTCCTATACCTATCCAAAGTCAAGAGAGACAAGAAGTTGTAAAATATACACTAAAAGGTATTATAATTTGGAATGAATTCCTTTATATGTAATCTAACTAGAAAAAGGGAGGAATAATTTAAGAGGTCAATTCAAGAAAGACTACGTGCTCTTCATGCCATTCATCTACCATTCATGTTGTAATTGTCCAAGGAATATCTAATCAACCTAAGTCTCCCAAAATACTAGATTGGAAGGATAGTTTAGTAGGTTTAAATAAATATAATAAAGACTATTTCCCTCCCACACTCTCCTTTTGTGAATTGGAATCAAATAAATTAAAGGGAATAATAGGGAAAATTAATTAAGGAAAACTTCTTAAGAAAACATGATGATGTGGTTGCCTTGGAAAGGCAAGATGTTTAAGCTATAGGTAAATCTCAAGAGGGTGTTGTAGAGAGTGATCCTAGTAACCATGAAGAAGAGATCATAATTATTACTCCCCTTGGCAAAGAAGAGAACAAATCATCTTTAAAATATGAGCATGAACCTCTACCTTTCACCCAAGAGTCAGACAACTCTCTAGAGGTGAAAAATGATCAAGTGGATTATCTTGATTGGTATGGTTTTGAGGTGGATGAAGAAGAATACAAGTTAGGATTGATAGAGAAATAAAATTATGAGGTGCTAGATATTTAATGGGTATATGAACTTACATTATTCATGGAGGAGAATGAAGACCAATATAGTTCTGAAGAAGAGAGTTTGCAACCTTATAATGAGCCTACTTATGCATGTGAAACATCTGACCAACTTGTTATTCCTTGGGAGAAAGGTAAGGTTAGCTTTGAGTTTGATATCTTTTTAGATGATAAAGAAGAAAATACATTTTGGGAAGAGTTGGAAAAATTATTCTCTAACTTGGATAATGAATATATATCCCATGAGGAGCAAGATAATGATTTTTTCATGGCCAAGGAACAAGATTAAAATATGTATGATAAATCTCTTTAAGAGAATATCAAGGTTGAAGATATTGTTCAAACTTATCAACAAATATAATAAGGTCTTGAAGACATGTGTAAATCATACTTAGACATGTTCAATGAGTTTGATAAGTTTGGAAAGCTAACACCACAAGAATAATTTTTTGATGACATGGAAATATATAATCAGTATGCTAGTCTCCAAGATGAATAAGAGAAAAGTATGATTCAAGAAGATAATATGCTAGTTGGTAAATAAAAAAGTGATAATGCGTATTTATTTGACTATATGAAAAACACTCTCCTTAAAAATGATAGCTATCTAAATGAAGGTCCTCAAAAAATTAAGGAGAATCTTATTGATGAAAGAAGAGTGGTATTGTTTAAGCCAATTATCCTAACTTGGGATGAGTTTGAATTTATCCTTGATTCACATAGTCAACTCATAGACATAGGAATGAAGCCAAAAGGTCTGACTGATGGTCATGGAGATATTCAGGACATGCCAATCATGTTGGATAGAAATAAATATGATCCATAAAATGTTATAATGAAAGGGCATCTAATTCCACAAAATGTCTCATTTCATGAGTCAACTGATCTAAGAAGTTTTATTTTTAACCTTGAAGGAATAAGGTATGTAAGTTAGTTATACATAGTAGTCTTTGCTTTGTTTTTCCTATTTGCCTTAACACAAGTGTGTATTATCTTGCTTCTTTTGATTTGTGTGTTATTATTATATTGTGTGTGTTTTGAGGTCAATTCAATTGTATTATCTTGTTCAGGTCAATTCAAATCTAAGTTTGAGTGCAAGTGAATCCATTACCCAATGGATGAAGTAGGCAACCAGTCTAGTATGCTTAAAAAGTAAGCATCCCTAGGAAACCACCAAATATATTAACTAAATTTTGGCTACCATAGGATAGGGTCATAATATTATTCCCTTTTCAATGATTGTTAGAATATTTTAAGGTAATTTTGATATGTTTAAGGTAATATCCATTTTTATCTTATGCTTGTCTAAGTAATTTTATGTCATGCTTCCATATAAATCAAGTGGTGTTAGGGGTTTAAGGTCCCTTTCTAAGACATATGTCATTTTTAAAATTCATATCATACCCCTATAGTTTTTACACATCCTTAAATAAGTCTCATGTTGTATCTGAGGTCATTAAGTCATTATTAAACCCTTCTATAGGTTATTAGCTTGTGTTAATTTATCAAAAAGTCACATTAAGACCTAAAAAGGGTGATGAACACATAGAAAATTGTTTTAAAATGAATTATGAATAAATTCATAACATTAAATTATCAGGTAATTCATGACAAGTTAGTTTCAAAAGTTAAAATCCATTTACAAGTAAGTTTCAATGCATAAATAAGGCTTATGACCCTTTTGTACAGAACAAAACACTGAGTTATAAGTTTAAATGCATGGAGAGATGTTTCTTGATATTACCTAGGACAAATACATTATTTTAATGTATATACAAGTCCAAATAATGGAAAATTTTCTTTACAACCTCCATTACTCCCTTGGAAAGCTCACAAAGGTAGATTTTAAATGCTCATTCCATAAAACATAATGATATTTGGAACCTAACCATTTTAATAAATTATGGGTTCCTAATTTAATTCAAATCCATTTAAATATTTTCTATATTAGTGTCCTTTCCTTTATGAATAATTATTAGGGAGGCAGGGTGGTCTAAAATTGCCTATAAACCCCACAAGCTCATTTTTCTCCTTGAAATGCTAGTTTAAAACTAGTTAGAAGAATGAATGAAGTTTAATAAGGTATATATAGGTTTCAAAATCATTTAACATGATTTTAAAATCCCTAATTGGCACGTGTGACTTCAAGAGGACAAGATATCTCCATTTGTACATAATTTACAAGTTTGATGTCATGGTATCTTAAGTGTTTTGAGGTTTTCAATAGTTTAATGAATGTGTATTAAGATATACCACAATATATTTATTCTCATAAATGAAATTATATTTCTATTAATGTTTTCATTTCTCTCTCTAATACTACCTTCTTCAAGTGATATATAATGTTCTTATTTGTTTTGGAATGTGCATATCACTTTAAGCACAGAGGTGAATTGAAGGTTTTTATGTTTCATTTTTAGTATGGTGTTAGTGTAATTTAATTCAAATACATTTAAATATTTTTTATATTAGTGTCCTCTCCTTTATGAATAATTATTAAGGAGGCATGGTGGTCTAAAATTGCCTATAAACCCCACAAGCTCATTTTTCTCCTTGAAATGATAGTTTAAAACTAGTTAGAAGAATGAATGAAGTTTAATAGGGTATATATAGGTTTTAAAATAATTTCATATGATTTTAAAATCCATAATTGGCACTTGTGACTTCAAGAGGACAAGAAATCTCCATTTGTACATAATTTACGAGTTTGATGTCATGGTATCTTGAGTGTTTTGAGGTTTTCAATAGTTTAATGAATGTGTATTAAGATATACCAAAATAATTTTACTCTCATAAATTAAATTATAGTTATATTAATTTTTTCATTTTTCACTCTAATACTACCTTCTTCAAGTGATATATATGATGTTCTTATTTGTTTTGGAATGTGCATATCACTTTAAGCACAGAGGTGAATTGAAGGTTTTTATGTTTCATTTTTATTATGATGTTAGTGTCAAGAAATAATTAAATATTTCATGAAACAATGGATTTACAATTTCATCTATTCCCTAGTGTAATAATATATAACCTTAAGGCTTTTCCCATAAGTGAGATCAATTTGCATACATAGGTTTGATCACTGAAGCATGTATCTAATGGGAAAAATGAAGGAAAAAAATAATGAGAAGTGTTTATATGTGAATTAAAAGATAATATCATACATATATAATGTCTCATATAATTTTTAACCTCACCACTAATGTGCTATGGGAATCCTAACTTCATTCTAGGTCACAAATTGTGTTAATAACCCATCTACACAAGAATACACCAATAGGTGCAAAACATTGATTTTTAAAGGTTGTTATAAAGTTAAAAATTAATGAGATAGGTTATGTTATAGTATATTAACCTTATTAGGGTTAATAATAATAGGTTACACACCATAAAAGTATTCATACATTGAAAGTATATACTTACAAGTCCATAGACTTGTAGGTATCATTTTCACATTAAATGCAATGAGTTGAACATTAAGAGATAAAGTCCAAGGATAATAAAGGTTTTTTATTCATATTTGGGTAAATTATTAATGTTTACATGTCATAAATAATATATAATATGCCACTAAATACTAATTATTTATCCCTAGTAGCTATACAAAACCTTAACAACACCTACATGCCTATAGAGGTGCATGAGAGAGGATTGAATACAGTCTCATGCTTTAGATTTTATTTTTGGATGGATAAAAAAGGATTATAGAATACATGAAACTAAATAATGTTTTTAAAATACCATATAATTATATAAATAGAAAACATACTCTTAGCTTGTAGTCCTACAGTTTCATAAACCTACAGTTAGGCCTAAGTAAATGCATGAAAAGAAGATGCAATATTTCACCTGAGAATTGAGCTTGGGGTGAATATAAGTGTGGAGTTAGATATTTGATAGTTTAAAAGAGATATATTGAAATAAATTTATGGGTTATACCCTTGAATAAATTCAAGACTTAGTTAAGACATCCCAATATCACCTACAAATCTATGAGAGATTTCTAGGACTGCTCATACAGATTAGATGATTGGTGTATGTTTTGAGATAAATATGATATTTTTTGTCTTTAAAACCCATATTAAGGTGTATATAACATTTTAAAACATTCCAATAATCTTAAAATTTATAATATTTATTAAAAAAATGGGAAATATAGTCCTAGGGTGAATGGCATGAGTATGTCTATAAACCCTAGGCATGACCCAAGAGAGGTTAGAAAAGGTTTTGATGAAGAAAATGGTGATATGAATAATAAAATTCCTCATTATTTATTATAAAAAACTAAAAAGGTAATTTGAATCTTAAACCAAGATTCAAGGCATCACCTTCAGGTCTAATTCTTCTCCACCTCACTGAACTTAGCCTACCTAACCTGATAATGTCTTTTTTGGACTCATTTGTATGCCAAAAATTTTCATGGGATAAAATGTAGTTAGGGGATGTTATATGGGTATTTATAATTTTTGTAATTATTTCACTGTAATAAGGCCTCAATTTTATGAAACATATTTAAGAGTGCAAGGCACTCATAGACTGCCAATAAGCCTTCAAATGAATCGATACAAGAAAAATTAGATCAAATGGGTTTTAATGGAATGTTTTGACCTTGAAATGACTTGATAAAACTTCATGAATTTATTTATCACTTTCTTAGACCCTTGGTTGACACAGGTGGAAAGTACATTGTATGGATATAATTGAAATGCATGGTTGTAGGCTCATTTTTGAAGAAACATGCCATGAAATGGTCTCCAAACCAAGTACAAAGATGTTTTTACCTAGTAATATTTTTCCATAATCCTCTACATAAATTATCAAGTCTCATATTAATGTATTTTAGCAATTCAAATCACTAGGTTGGGTTATGAAAGGAGAAAATGCACTATTTTATAGCCAAAAAGCCTAGCTATAGGCTTAATGAGTGTTCTTGGAAAGATTTTTCTCAACATATAAAATTGTACCATAGTGGTATAGACACAAAAAATTTCATTATCAAGATCTTTAAATTGATAATTTCATGAAATAATACTTTAAACACCTCCCTATTCAAGCACATGGGCTAGGGTTTTAGCCATTTCATGGTTCACAAATCTATCTATTGTCTCAGAAGATAAAAATTTGGAATGGAGCATGGCCAATGGATGGTTACATTGAATCAAAAAAAAAAAAATAGTTTCACATGTTTGTGAGGTCATTTTATGTAAAACTCTATTTCTAAGCCTATAGGTGTAATTGAGGCCTAATTAGAGAGGAGAGAGAGTGAGAGATGAGAGAGAGAGAGAGAGAGAGAGAGAGAGAGAGAGAGAGAGTAGAGAGAGAGAGAGAGAGAGAGAGAGGAGAGAGAGAGAGAGAGAGAGAGAGAGAGAGAGAGAGAGAGAGAGAGAGAGAGAGAGAGAGAGAGAGAGAGAGTATAGGCTAATAAGTACACTTCCACTTAGATTTTGGTCTTGAAATTTGGCATGGAGTTGTAAGGAGATACTTGGTACTCAAAAATATATTTATTTTTATAATATTATCCATAAATTATCCTACACAAGGAGTTTTGTATGTTTGTAGGGATGCAAGGAATTGGAAGCTAGTGAGAGATTAAGGTGCAAAATGAGGTTTTGGTGAGTACTTAAAGATTATAAAGGAGTTGATTCAAGTATGGTAAGGTATTTACATAAAATCCTTGAATATAGGTTTAACTCATATATATGAAACCAATATTTGAGCTATTTAGGAAAGAAGGGTGTAGTAAGACAAATTGGGTTTCAAGATGCCTAAGAGGTGTAATCATCATTGCAATGTCAACTTGAGGAGATTATAAACTAATACAAGGTGACAATAACAAGGCTAGAGATCAATTAAATATTAATTGATGATGAGGTGTTCCCCTTGTCACATCACAAGCTAAGATAAGGGTAATTTTGAAGAGGAAAATCAAGTTGTCAAGCACATATGAAAATTCCCATGCCATTTGGAAGAGGATGCATCTTCAAGGGAGTAAAACCTTCCTTTAGAGACATGATGAGGCTATATTTGAATCCCTTATTGATTTTAAATATCGATTGAAACTTTTAAATAACTCACTTCTATGCCCTTCTCTCTCTTCTAGTCTTATTTCTTTATAAATTCAGCCTTTATGGGCTATGTATTGATCCTTTTGATGAGTATGGCAAATCCCTGCTCAAATGAACACTTTTAATATGCATTAAAAAAATGAATGAAGCTTAATATTACCTACTCACATGATTGAAACTAGTTTTCTAGTGTCATTATTGATTAATGTTAGTAGTAGTCATGATACTCTTTCTCATATGTTCTTTCCTACATATTTACAAATGTATTATTTTCTTGTAGGTCACATGGTGACTTTGATGTGGTTTTACATGGATTGAAAGTGGATTTTCAATCATTAGTGCCTTTTCTAGACCTCTTGACTAACCCTCTCATTAAATGTTTTTTCAAATACCTATATGTTGAAGCATTCATGTTTGAAGGTCTTTTTCTTAGAAGTGTAATTAGATTTAAGTCTAATCTTTGTTCTTAAGTGCATGATAGTCATGTAGAGGGTGTTGTTTTGTTGCATCACCTCATTAGATAGGTTTTTATGTATTTTCTCTCCATTTTCCTTATCAATAAAGTGATTAGTATAAGTTAACCTAAATGATATATAAAGGGGAGCTAATCCTATAACCTAGAAGTTTGGTCCATCCAAATGTTACCCGTGACCTAGGATTAATCCCGTTGTATATCCAAATTGAGAGGGCTTGAATCACCCTCTCAAGGTTGAAAATTTTAATTATTATAGAGTGTAATAATACTCATCCACATGAGTGATACATTAGCCTTATTAATATCATAACCTGTTGTGGCTACCATGTAATATAATATTCTTGATTTTTTTATTTTGAAATGGATTTTTTTATTCTTTATTGGGTGTTAGTGTGAGCATTTATTTGTAGAGAAGAATGATAAGTTAATCATTATAGACATGATTTCCACTTCTCCCTTAGTTTAAACTTGAATGGTAATGTACGTGATCATATCTATGAGTCCTTATCTCAGGACTATCTAGGAAAATTACCTAATGATGGAAATAGGATGGGAGGTGAACCCATCCTTTCCTGGGCCTTACAGTTACACTTTCATCTTGATTAGAGTCTACATGTATCTTTTATATATATTAAATTAAAATGATAAGAAAATGTTATCAGATGTTTTTTAATCCATTCT
>JARHVA010007068.1:570000-766812 GCA_037957365.1 Torreya grandis | reverse complement strand
CACATCTTTTCAGAAAAACCAATTCCCCCAAAAAATAAGGTACATCCATCACACAATAGTTCATTTACATTTCATAAAACATTTCATTCACATATGACTTTCGACTTACCTTCACAAAAGCATAGAAAAAATGGATAGTCAAAACATTACATGCTAGATCTTGAATTTAATCCATTTTATTAGTGAATGAATGATGTTATATAAATTTAAATTTAGACAATCAGATCACTAGTTTGTATATTTTCTTTCACAAATCATTTCAATTCATAGGCAAGCACTCAATATCATCAAAAATTAGTTTTTAGCTTGCATAAAAAGAGGTTAATTTTTAAATTTTTAATTAATATATTTTTTAGGCTTTAGAGTTTGATTTTTATCTTTGCATGTTAGTGAATAGAATTTGTATAAGCTTTTCATGTCCATTTATAAACAAAAGACAAAATTAGATTCAATCCATTTAGTTTTCATTGGAAGAACTATTTCACTAATTAGGTAAAATGTAGGAAAATCAACAACTACATGTGTCTCTTCAAAGCTTTATTTTTAACATTGAATTCATCATAAAGTCCTAAAGAAACAACATATTTACTCCTTTTATTTTCATCCATCCCTTTACTTTATTAATTTCATCATTTAAATTTTATCAAATAGCTTAGTTTGTCTCCTTTTTACATAAACATTGTCAAAATACCAAAATTAAATAAATGCATTGTCCAAACAAGAACAAACACCAAAAACATTGATTCTAAACTCTAAAACAAAAATTAATACATTTAAACACATCTTATAGATAAGATATTACACTTAAACACAACCTTTGCCTTGCTTCTTGGATTACACTCCTCGAGAGTCCACTCATTCTGAAAATGGGTCTTTTTCCTTGAGTCAGAGCCCTAAGTCTTGGCACTAACATTCAATATAATATTAACACCAAAATCAAGATATAAGTTTTCCAATCCATGCCCATCCCTTATTTTATTATCAACTCCCTCAATGTTGTAGATGAATAAGAGTAGATTCTTGATCCTCCCATTATTGTCTTACCATAGAACCAAGGTTGCCAATATGATGTTATCCAAGTATAATCATCTATTCACCCATTTCTATTTTTTCCTTGGGACTAGCCTCATCATATATTATTTAATTCATGTATGAAATTGATAGGGTCTAGTTAACCTCACAGAGCCAACCATATTTCCTGAGTTATCTAACCTAGTCATACCCAATTTTCCATTCCTAGTAATGACTAAGAACTTTGCCTCATCATTATCACCAAAATAGATGGATCTTAGGAGTTACATATCTTCTCAAATTGAATCCTCAATGAAAATTAATACATGACATATCCTCTTTTGATTCCTTCACAAGCATCCTCTACCACTAGCTATATAGAATCCCATTCCTCAACCCAATCCATATATCCACCTACCCATCATCCGTTCCATTACATTAGTTGTCTCAATTAGACCTTGAGAGGTTTAGTGCATAGGTTACCATGTTTTATTTCCCTGTGTAAAAAATTAGTGAACCTGATGTGAAGTGATTATCCTTTTGCATTTTCTTCTTTTTCCTTCTTTTCTCCATCCTTCTACCTTTTCCATATTATGTGGGTATCCTTATACCCATAAAATATGTCTAGTCAAGATATATTTTGAAGACATATTTTCACACTTATAGAAGGATTATTCAATCCCAAGGTATAAACCTCCATCTTTAGCTAAAACACTAATACTCCCATGCTAGGTGTAGAAAAGACTTATCAAAAACTAACATTTAAATTTTCATACTATATTAGGATTGGTTATTCACAAAGTGTAGGATCCATTAGAGACCACTAGTAACCATACCAAATCTTAAAATATGACCCTCACTAGTGGGAGTGGGACTAGTCCTTATATAATAACCATACCTTTCATTACCCTTCAAAAACCTTGATGTAAAAAACACTGCATAATTCAATCAATATATTGAAATAATCTATTACTTAGAAGATGGGTTGAATATATTTCAAGTGCATTAAAAACTCCCGCTCCTATCCAAAATGTTCCTATACCTCTTGAGAAAAATTCTCCTAGCTCTATATGAGCCAACTTACTAGGAAAATCAATATCATGTCAATCAACCCCTAATAAATCATGTTTAAAATAAAAAATCTAGGAGACATTCTCACACATGTGGTGCCTAACCATATGGCACATAACCCTCATCTAGTGTATTAAAATCCTATCCAAACTCTACAAAGAGGTTCTTCTTCCTACCTCCCTATTAAAAAGGGTGGTAACCAATCAATAATACTCACATATCTATCTTACTTAGGTGGGAAAACAATCAAATGCCACCTCACATTCTTCCAACTAATGTGGTGATAAACCAACCATCACCTTAATGTTCCTCCTACATATATGGTAGCCAAATAATAACCACCATATAATCCTTTAGTCATGTTCTAGTCAACTAAACCACCTATATACACTCCGCTTGTTCAACTAACACATCCCATTTCTTCTAACCAATTTCCTCCTTACATACATAATTTATCTAAGTCCACCTAGTGGAATAACTATTTTTTGGCTTATTCAATGCCACCTTATCAAAAAACTTATATTCCTCCTAGTAATCACATAAACAACCTTTATCCAAACCCACCCCTTCAAAATAATTATGTAATTCCTTTGAAATAATTCAATGCTATGGGAACATACATTGAATATTTTAAATAACCCATAGATCACACTATATGACGAGGTTATTCTATCTCATCCCCTAACAAAACTTCTAAAATTCAAAGGAAAATGAGATCCCAATGCACACATCAAAGTGTATGCTACTAATTTTTAGGGAGATATTACCTTTGGATGGGGTTGTTATGAATAATGGCACCAAGAACAAGAGAAATAAGGTAAGATTTACATTGTAATAATAATATTACCATATAATGTTAAAGTTGTTAGGTTTGTGGAGCTAAAAGCTTCACTGATGCAGACATGGAGGAGGTTGCAGGATGAGTTGTTGAGTGTCAGAAGTCTTTGGCGTTGGTCTGGCCAACCGACGTCGGCAAAGTGGGAGACAGGATGCAAACCGAGTCGGTCATGGATCGGCCAGCGTCGGCGACCCCCAGGCGGACAGGGACCGACGTCGGTCGCCTGTGTGGTTCGACTGCGAGCTAATTATGGGCAGTTAGCTAACGAACCAAGTGTTTGCATGAAGAGAAGCTATTTTTAGACTAAGAGCTGCGGATCTAATTATTGTAATTAGATGTCTAATCATTGTTTGGATGAGATCTATATAATATACTCATGGTTGTATTGGAAAAGTTTTTCTAGTTTGAGTTGAGCAAAGTTTGCTCCTTCTGTGTGTGAAGTGAGTAAGGGTGTTCCTCCTAGTTCCCTATCAGTGCCAAGCTTGGTACTGGTTGGAGAATCATAAGGACTTGGTGAGGCAAGGACAAGGGTTCTTCAGGGTGTAGAGTGATCTACATGGTAAGTAAGATCATTGATCTGCAGGTGTATGTGTGTGCAAGGTCAAGGTTCACAGGGGAGCAGAACCGTGTTTTGATTTGCAGGTGTGCAGGATCATATAGACAGCAACACAACAGGGGAGCAGTATCAGGCAGGATCTACTTGGAGTACAGGTGTGTACTCGGATAGAGCAAAGAGGAAGGCAAGGGAGTTCCTTCCATAAGTATGGTCTGTTGAAGTGCAGGTTGTTGCAGATTCATGGGAGATCTACTTGAAGTACCTTGAGTACTTGTGGAGCACGTGGAGTGCTTGTGGAGTGCGTGGAGCACTTGTGGTGTGCGTGGAGCACGGGAGGTGAACACCAACTCTGTATTTGAGTTGGGTGTTGGGGACCTGAGAGGGAGAGCTTTGGGGAGAAGAATTACTGTTCACTTGAGGTGTGGGAAACCTCTGTAAGGTGGTGGAGAATAAGTGGCATCTTCTTTATTGTATTCTTTTCTGTATAAAGTGTTAATACAATTTGTGTATTGTCTCTCATATCATGTGTTATTCTGAATTCTAGTTACTTGGTGAATCTGGTTAATTTCCGCATATTAAGTTGCTTGGTTTGGTAATCATATTGTGCTCTTTTGGTAAAGTTGCGTTATTTTTGGTTGCATATTTACAAAGAGGTGAAAGCTTATTAAGCTCTCATGGGGGTAGTTCAAGATCCAACTAACCTACTAACAAGTTTATTTAAATTTTTTAATAACATACTAAAAAATACCAAAATAAAATTTGATAAATTGACCCAACAAACTCCCCTTGATCCAACAAGGGGTATATAAGATGATCCAAAGCTAAGACTATGATGTCATCAAAAGTATCAGTCACATTTACAACTGGCACAGCATACATCATGGTACTTGTTAGCCAAAATGGCTACCACAGGCCATTAAATTTCAAAACTTGCTAGCTAATCATGTTTAAATTTATTGATATCCTTTATTAGTCATGGTCTTGATGTCATGCTCTATATTGGTGGTATCTTTTCAAGTTGTCTTAGGTTGTTTTAAGGTTCCTTGCAAGGCATAGTCAAAATGGAAATCATGTCATGTTTGCTTGATAAATAATCTCCATGGTCTTGAAATTATTGATGAGGTTTACCATAGATTAATATAACCTTAGAAATGTTAATGTTAGTTTACCACATCTAGGTAAAGTTTGAACCATGAAGGAGATAAGAAGATGATGACCATCCAAGAAGACAAGGTGTTCCAAGATGAGCAAGTGGACCTTCAAATCAAGGATAATAAGATAAAAACTTTTTCATTTTCAAGTCTTTGGAGATGTTTAGGGAATTTTGAGGAAAATAAGGTTTCATGTTGGTGTTTCTACTCATTTTTGCTATTTATATTCAAAAGAAATAAGAAACTAAAGTTAAATGGTTAGGGGTTAGATGATACTCAGATTAAGTTACGCACCATATCCAGACGTTGTAGGAGCTCCTCTTTAGCTGTGGAGGAAGATACCTGTAGATAAGAATAAGACTTAAACAAAAAAATGTTAGATAGATATATGGTGGACTGCCAAGCAAAGCTCGGTCCCAGAAGTGTAGAAACTTCCTTGAGGGATGACAGTCCACTTTTGATAAAAAGAGTGTCGGATAAAGAAATAATAAATGACTAACAAAGAGGAAATTAGATAATGCTTACCTATTTCTTTGCAGTTGGTTTGCCATAGTCACCGATGTCGGTAATCCTGCCATCATTGGTTTGTCAGTGTTGCCAATGTCGGTTATACTACCGACGTCGGTAGGGGAAATGGTTGATGTCGATCAGGGCAATGGCCTTGGATAGGTTTTAGATGGGTTTTTGGTTGACAGAGGGGTCTGAAAGGAGTCTAGGTCTGTGTAGGGTTGCAGGGAGACGAATAAGGCCTATAGAAGGGCAAAGGTAGATGATAGGTTTTCAAAAAGGGTAAGGGTGAGAGGAAGGCTTTTTAACCTTTCCTCGAAAGAAGTTGGGTCTGGTTGAAAGTTGGGTCTGGTCTAGTGGTATTTAGAAATAGTAAATAGAAGCTAATTACTAATGCTTTCTAAATTACTAAAATGAAAGGACAGAATAAATACTTAGCTCTAGTGAGATAAGGAACCAAGGTGTTGAATGCTTGTACCTATTGTGGCTTGATGCTGAAGACCTTGTGCAACATTCTAATTCAATTTGGAGTCATTTGCATAGAGTCTTTATGGCCAAGGGAGCATTAGTTGAAGTCTGATGCCTGGTGATGTCTCAGAGTGTGCACCTAGAGAGGAAGAGAGTCCAGGAGGAAGTTGATTAGAGAGTCCAAGAGCCCGTCAGAGAGTCTAAGAACTGATTGATAAGAGCTAAGGGCTTAACTCTGTGTTAGACATCGGTTTATATAACTGATGTCGGTGATCCCCCCGGTGTCGGCTGATAGTTGACTGATGTTGGTGGGTAGAGAATTGGTAAAAGGGCTTAATAGCCCATTCTCCATCTGCCAAGTGCATCATCCATTGGAGAACGGTCAAAGGATAGGCTAAATACACATGAGAGTTTGTTAGTGAATAAATAGGGGGTGAGAATAAGTCTTAGTTAGTTATGATTAGGATGACTTAGTCTCAAGGTGAGTCATAGGGTAGGAAATGGTCTTAGTCTGAGGTGTCTAAGGTGAGGTGTCCATGGTGAGGTGTCGAGGGTGATGTCATTAATCTAAAATAAGTGGTTTATTTTAAATTAATGAAGTGTGTAAGGGTTTAGAAGGAGACCAAGGGGTAGACATAATGTAGGTTTCTACATTTGCCCCTTTTTGTCTTGTTGGTTGTTCTTGATGAACTATAAGACAAAAATAGGAGTTGTTACCCTAGGTAAGGGATATGGTCTTTTTTGTCTTGTTGGTTATTCTGACGAACTGCAAGACAAAAAAAATAAAAATAAAAAATAAGTATAGGTTGCCCCAGGTGTGGGATGAGGTATTCCCCCTCAAAATGGGAGTCGAGGGAAGGTAACATGAAATTGATTGCCAATTTGATAGGTAGTTGATGGGTATGGTGAAGTTGGAGTGTGAACCACTTCATGTGATAGGTAGATCAAATTATCACAGGCAAGGTCGAGGAGTGCTAAAATTGAAATAACTGGTCCCCAGCTTTTAGTCGTAGCTGATTGGGTTGAATGATCAAAGTTGTAGCTCTAATGGTCATCATGTTCCAAGTATCCTGGGATTAGGAAGTGCTCTTGGAAAACATGAAAATGTCACAAGTAGTGGGGATCAACTTGGGTGCGATCCAATACTTGTGAGGGTCATAAAGTGGGGTGCATATAATTTTGCTATCTATTCGTGAGGTAGCATATATGCAATCAAAACAACCAAGGTAGAGTTGTCTCAGAAGTGGTCATGGTCTGAGGAGATAGTCATGATCTCCAAGGTGGTTGGTCAAGTTGGGTTGAGATATAAGTGATCTCAAGCATTTGATGTGGATGGGGAGATGCATGCGATCTCCAATGTGCCCCATGAGAAGTCTAAGGTGACTTCTACAATGTCAGGGCGAATTGTTTGTTTATGATTTTGGACAGGTTGTTTGGTCATGGTCAAAGGTTAAATGGTTGGTCCATCAAGTAGATGAATGAATGAATGGCCAACATCATTAGGGAGATGCACAGGTGAATGGCTGAGCTAACCTCAAAAGACTGAGTGCTGCCTACATAGCCACTTTTGTAAGGGCTTCAGGCCAATGTAGTTCTTGCAAAGAGTCAAAGTGGTTGATAATTATTTTGGTCAGGTTAGTGTTGTCATCATTTCCCATGTGTGTGATGGTACCTGCTTGAAATAATGAGAGGTATGATGATGTTATAGCCTTTTCCATATTGTGTGATGGTGTATTCTGTAACATTGGTTATGTGGTCTTTCATCCGTAGCAATTTTCCATATTCGTGATGGTGTATGCTAAAAATGAATTGAGTATATTTATGCTTCAAAAAGTTTCCATATTAGGGATGGTATATGCTTGACATAAATTGTGTGGTCGATAGTTCCCATGTGTATTGTTTTCCATAGAAACTAGTGTGAATGGGCTATGTTAATGTTAGTGGTCGAAAAATGTTTGGTTTGGTTAGGTCTGGTTTGGTCTGGTTAGATAATGATTTGGTTGTATGTGACAAAGATGTAAGAAGTGAAAGGCACATTGCTCTTTGATTGACAAGGACTATAATGATGCCATAGATAAGTTTTTTGCAAACAAAAGCCCTGTTCATGCATTACGTCGTTAACCATTGGTTTATGTTAGAGAAGTATTCGAATCACTTGACATTAAATGAGCTCAAAATCCCTTGAGTATGTTGGGGTGATAGGTGTGATTATGATATGTGAGAATAAGATAACCCTTTTTGGTAGGAATAACCTTGCCCCTTTTATAGGTGACCCTGAGAATGACTATAGACAAGTCCATGACTTAATAGTTTGTAGACTGATCAATGCGGGAAGTCTACTTGAGGATGTTGTTTTGTTTTATGGTCATGTTGTGCTATGTATGTAGCAAAATTTATGCATAGCCATCCTTTGAGGGAGTGGTCTATATTGTGCTTTATATGTTTGGAAGTCTTGATAGCTGTCCTTCAAGGCAACAGTCTATTAATTTCAGCAATGATGCAGCTGTCCTTCGAGGGAGTAGTCTACAGTTATAGTTTATGGCCTTTGAATAGGCATCCTAGTTTTATTTATTTATTTATTTTTTGATTGGATTTTTGGTGATGGACTTGACTATAGAGGTTTAGGGGTTTTCCTTTTAGGACAAAGCATGCATGCTTGACAAAAGGGGTGACTAATGTTTGTTGGGAAAATGGGTTGAAAGGATGATGAATGACGATGATGGGGGGTTACTCAAGGGACGAGCTCAAGTTAAATATCAAGTGAATGATTACTTGACTAACAATAGAATGGTCGAGGTTGTAAGGCATTAAAGGGCTCAGGTTCTGGCTGGCCTTCAAAAGAAGATAGACGATAAGTACCTGATCCATGCTTGTGCATTATGATATAAGGTTCAAGTCAATTAGGAGCAAACTTGCCCCATTTTCTTCTTTCCAATTTGGTCACATGTTGGTCTTCTGTAAGAATGAGATCTCTAATTTTGAAATTTTTCTCTTTTAGATTTTGGTTGTGGGTGTGTTTTGGTTGATGTTGGATGTGAAGTTGGTTGGTTTGTGGTTGGCATTTGGTACAATGCCGAACATAGTTGTTGCAGTCTTGGTTAATAGTGGGCTAATAATAGCCTAGGTGGAGGATGCACTTGGCAACCACATTACTGCTGAAATGTCCCCCATAAAGCCCATCATGGACTTGTTGGATGACATGGGATGTTTCAGTGGTTGTTAGGCATAGGATAAGGAGGCCGTCGAGACCTTGCTTGTAGAAAAGTCCCCCTAGCATGGTGTAACGAGCAGTATGTTTGATAAAAGCTCATCATGCATTGCTAGAGAGATTAGGAGGTGTGATTGAATATGTCAAGTAGTCAACAAGTCATTTATGCCAAACGTCATCTGGACTAGAGAAGTTAGGAGGAATTTCCCCCAGTGATGTTAGTCGCGACATGTCCAAGATATAAATCTTGGGTTGTGTTGGTTGAGAGGTCTTGACGAATAATGGATATGTTAAAGGGGTAGAAGTCTGGTCTTTTCCTTTATCCTTCACAGTTTGGGGCCTAGTGGCCACATTAATTGTGTTGATTTGGAATAAAGGAGTGGAAGGTGGTGAAGGGACCATAGTCTTGTATGGAAATCCCAATTTAGGTGAGGAGGTTCGACAGGTATGGGATGATGTTGATGGTTTGTCAAAAAAGTAGTTAAAAGAAGTCTCAATGTGAGGGGTGTCCTTTTTCAAATGTTGGCGAATGGAAACCTTAAGGGCACAACAATGTTCAGTATCATGTTCAGGTGCGTGATGATACCAGCAGATTTTAGTGTCATCGAACCATGATGGTTTTGGTCTGAGAGGTTGGTATGGTTTAATGGGTGGGAGAATGATGCTCGAAGATTTCAACAATTGGCATAACATCAAAGCATAATAACCCACTAATGGCTTTACGCTTGTTATTGCAATAGGGGTTGACAACTTCTGTTTAGAAGTTGTAGGGGTTGTTTGTCATGTCACCTTTTTCATGGGTGGTGTGGTCACACATGTAGATGACACTTTTTTGATGAGAGGTGTTGGATTAGGGAGGAATCCTATTAAGGTAGAAGGATGTGTACCCAAAATAGAGGGAAATGATGAAGGTGGGAGAGGAGTTCTCCGACGTGGTTTAGTAGCCTTTTTTGGTATGGTGCGATGACTACTATTGTGTGGGTTGAGGTTCAATTCTACCTTCACTTGTGAGTGAGTTAGGTTTGAGAGGCATGGGATGGTTATGGCTTCTGTGTGTGGTTGAGTAGCGGGGAAAGTATGATCCCCCATTGATGATAAGAAAGATGAAGGTGTGGTAGCCAATGTTAGTGTCATCAAGGCATCCTCCAATATGGGGGAGGTTGAAGTGGACTCTCTTATGTGTGAAATGGGGTTAGATGGAGGATTATCCTCCATCGAAGGAAGAAAAATAGGAGAAGAAGACTCTTCTACCTATGATAGACAAATAAAAGAAGAAGGCTCTTCTACCTATGGTGGACAAATAGGAGAAGAAGGCTCTTCTACCTGTGGTGGACAAATAGGAGAAGAAGGCTCTTCTACCTGGGGTGGACAAATGGGAGAAGAAGGCTCTTCTACCTATGATGGACAAATAGGAGGAGGGGGATCTTCTACCTGTGGTGGACAAATAGGAGAAGAAGGCTCTTCTACCTGTGGTGGATAAATAGGTTGATTAACCTCTTCAGACTGTGGAAGAGGTTGGTTAGAAACCATGTCGACCATGTGTATATTACACTCTTGGGGGTCATCGACCATGGTCTGAATGTGATTTTGACTTGGGGGATGGTTAGGGAATGGTTGTCTAAAGACATCCATGTTTTGGTTAGCCAACGCATTTGGATTATCCAAAACAAGATCCCCCTTGTCTAACATGTCTTGGACAATGTTTTTGAAGGTTTTACAGTTGTCTGTGTCATGACCTTTGACACAGTGGTAGCGACAGAAGTCATTTTCCCTATACCATGTAGGGATGGATTTTGAGGGGTCAAATTGAGGTGGTCAAATTTGAGGGAGATTGAGGACCCCCTGCTTGACTAGTTTATCCAACACAGAAGAGTATGATTCTCTTATTGGAGTGTATTGACGCTGTACATATCATTGTTGGAATTGTTTTGTGATGTATTCTGATGTTGAAGGTTGATATTGGTTGGTTGTTGTTGAAGATGATGGTCTAAAGACCACAGTGTTTGCCACTCCTTTAGACTTGGAGTGGGAAGAAGAAGGTTTGGAAGATGAAGGTTCATTAGATTTTGTGTTACTATGTACTTTGACCTTATCTTCTTCGATAACATGGAGTTCAAGCTTTCTAGCCATAGTGAAAGCTTCATCAAATGTGCAAAATGTTTGGACCTGTAAAGTGGATGAGATGTGCTTGGCACATGCTCGTGAAAAGAGCTCAATGAGCTCAGGTTGAGGTAATGAAAAGGAGAGTTGGTTGATCAAACCTCTCCAATGGGCAACAAAGTTAACTATTGACTCGTCATTGAATTATTTAATAGAATATAGGTCTGTAATGGAGACCTTCTTAGTGATGTTGATTGAAAAGTGGTTTAGGAATAGTTGGGTGAGTTGAGTGAAGGAAAAGAGAGAATGACTGGTAATAGAGCTATACCAGTCAAGGGCAGCCCCTGATAGTGACATGGGGAACGTACAAAGTAATAATGCATCATCATGTGCTATAAGGTAGCAAGTGTGTCTAAACACTTGAAAATGTTGTTGTGGGTCCTCTTTACTCTAAAAATGAGTAAATTTTGGGAGTTCCCATTGGTTAGGATATGGTCTAATAGGCACCAAAGGGTCGATGGATTCGTTGCAGATTTGTTCATATGAAAGAACATTACTTGAACCAGAAATAGATGTCTCAAGGTTAGGCATCTTATCCATCAGCATCTTGATTAGATCAACTGGTGGATTGGTAGGTGGGGCACCCCCTAGGTTGTAAGGTACCTGGAAGGCGTTAGGAGGGGTGTATGAGGTACTTGGTTGTGTTTGTATAGGTGCAACATATTGGTAGTTTGTCATAGGGACTAATGTTGAGGTCAAGGGAACTTGTGCCATGAAGCTAGAGGGCACAAATTGACTAGGTGCCACAAAAAATGGTTGAATAGTGGCATTGGTAAAAGGATAGGTAGTCACTCCTGCATTTATAGGCATAAGAGTGTGTGGGCTAGAGACAACCAAGTTCTGAAAAGATGTTGAACTTGATTGAATTGTCTGTGGTTGAGGGGGTACGAAAACCCCGATGGAGGTAGGTCCAGAAATGGAAGTGGAGGCCCAATTGTGGACATTGGTCATGGTCGGGTTAATGGTCGAGGTAATAGCTTGAGTTATTATGGGTTGGGTAGCGGAGGCTATTGAGACCATTGCCGTTTCAACCAAGGAAGTTGGCATCCCATAAATGGGATTACCTGAAGGGTCTCGCATTTGGCTTCTCACGAGATAGTGTTGGAGAGCCTTGACATTATGGCCAAGGAATCTCTCAAAGTTATGATCCCCTTCGGGAACAATTGGATGTTGGTGGGGGGTAGGCTAGATAGGAGTATGTTTAATGTTTGAAGTATGCTCCATTTGGGGACTTGATATGAAAGGCAAAGGCGGAAGTGGTTGTTGCCTCATGTGGTTAATAAAGGATTTGGTTTGATTGCATTTCAAATCCATCCAAGGTGAAAGGTGTCTAGGTTCCAAAAACTGTATATTTTAGTTTTAGAAAACCAGAAGGGGTGTTTTACAACAAGAAAGTCAGCTTTTAAGCTTGCTATTTTGGAAAAAGTTTGTTGACAGTGAGCGACGTCAATTGAAAAATTGATGTCAGTGAAGATAGGTTTCCAAAGTTGGTGGAATAACCGATGCCAGTGAGTAAAAGTTGCCAACGTCAGTTGAAAAACTGATGTCGGTGTCTATGTGTTTCTAGAAACTTAGAAAACTGGAAGTTTTTGGAAGAAAAAGAAAGCTCTGAGTTGTTTATGAGCTCAAAAAACTAGATAAAAATAGAAAAAGTGATGAAGGGAAGCAACCTTTAAACGTTAAAGTCCTATTAATAAATTTTAGAGTCGTGGCGGCTTATGCCTTAGAAGAATATGTTTGGAAGTGGGCTTTTTAGAAGGGGTCCTAAAAGAGGCAGTCTAAGGTTGGTTTCGGGTTAGTTTTGGTGCTCAAAAAGTCTATGTTAGGTTCCGTATGTGGCTTGGTTCTAAGGGCTTGCTCCCCTCACTTCACAAGCCCAGAGCCAAGCTGGGTCGCTTAGCCAATATATACTTTGCCTAGAGAACAGAGTGGGTCCTCCTCTTGGTTTTGAAGTCCATGTAAGATCACCAGGAAGGCTAAGGTATCCACTAGGTGGTGAAATCCTAGTCAGGCCTTGTCTCAGGTATGTTATATGTTTGATTTTGTGAATGTGGTCAGGTTGTGTAACATATGTGCACTACGATTTATTCATAATGCGGTTAATTACTAGATAAGCTAAATATGCATTCAAGCAAGATTGAAATGCATTTAATTTTTAACCCAAATTGAAATGTTTGTTCGGATGCAAACAAGTGAGGAAAAGGTTAAGAGCATGAATTTCACTACTCTAAGATGCAGGTAAGAAAATGACAAGAAGAAAAAGAAAGATTCTTTTTAACTTGTGCTTATGGTTTCTTTTCGAAAGAAAAAGAAAGAAGAAGGTTGCAAGGAGATAAAATTTCCCTAATGTAGTTATATGAATGATTGCTTTTTTTTATAGAAGAAATGAACCCAAGGAAAATTCTAGGGTCCCACCGGGCGTGCCAGAATGTTTCTACTCATTTTTGCTATTTATATTCAGAAGAAATAAGAAACTAAAGTTAAATGGTTAGGGGTTAGATGATACTCAGATTAAGTTGTGCACCGTATCCAGACATTGTAGGATCTCCTCTTTGGCTGTGGAGGAAGACACCTGTAGATAAGAATAAGACTTAAATAGAAAAATGTTAGATAGATATATGGTGGACTACCAAGTAAAGCTCGATCCCAGAAATGTAGAAACTTCCTTGAGGGATGACAGTCCACTTTTGATAAAAAGAGTGTCAGATAAAGAAATAATAAATGACTAACAAAGAGGAAATTAGATAATGTGTACCTATTTCTTTGCAATCGGTCTGCCATAGTCACCAACGTCGATAGTCCTGCCATCGTCAGTTTGTCAGTGTTGCTAACATCAGTGATACTACCGACATCAGTAGGGGAAATGGTTGATGTCAGTCAGGGCAATGGCCTTAAATGGGTTTTGGATGGGTTTGTGGTTGATAGAGGGGTCTGGAAGGAGTTTGGGTCTGTGCAGGGTTGTAGGGAGACGAATAAGGCTTGCAAAAGGGCAAAGGTAGATGATAGGTTGTCAAATATGGTAAGGGTGAGAGGAAGGCTTTTCAGCCTTTCCCCGAAAGAAGTTGGGTCTGGTTGAAATTCAGGTCTGGTCTGGTGGTATTTAGAAATAGTAAATAGAAGCTAATTACTAATGCTTTCTAAATTACTAAAATGAAAGGACATAAGAAATACTTAGCTCTGGTGAGATGAGGAACCAAGGTGTTGAATGCTTGTACCTATTGTGGCTTGATGCTAAAGACCTCGTGCAACATTCTAATTCAATCTGGAGTCATTTGCATAGAGTCTTTGTGGCCAAGGGAGCATTAGTTGAAGTCTGATGCCTGGTGATGTCTCAGAGTGTGTGCCTAAAGAGGAAGAGAGTCTAGGAGGAAGTCGATTAGAGAGTCCAAGAGCCCATCAGAGAGTCTAAGAACCAATTGATAAGAGCTAATGGCTTAACTCTACATTAGACGTCAATTTATATAACTGACGTCAGTGATCTCACCGGCGTCGGTTGACAGTTGACCGATGTCGATAGGTAGAGAACTGGTAAAAGGGCTTAACAGCCCGTTCTCCATCTGCCAAGTGCATCATCCATTGGAGAATGGTCAAAGGATGGGCTAAATATGCACGAGAGATGGTTAGTGAATAAATAGGGGGTGAGAATAAGTCTTAGATAGTTATGATTAGGATGACTTAGTCTCAAGGTGAGTCATAGGGTAGGAAATGGTCTTAGGGTGAGGTGTCCAAGGTGAGGTGTCCATGATGAGGTGTCGAGGGTGATGTCATTAATCTAAAATAAGTGGTTTATTTTAAATTAATGAAGTGTGTAAGGGTTTAGAAGGAGACCAAAGGGTAGACACAATGTAGGTGTCTACAGTTGGTTTTGATCATTCACTTGTTACAATATTGTAACATTTCCCTTATATAACATCAAGTGTGAGGAGTAACACCATGCAAAAGAGTTAACTTAAGGCCATGTGGCATTCATGAAAGATTATGTCATACTCCATAAGGTCTGTACAAGCTTCAAAAGGTGTCAAGACACCCACTTCTAATGTATATCAAATTTGAATCCTCTTTTGTTATTTGATTCAATTCTAATCATGGCATAATATGAAGTGTTAGTAATAAAGGTAGGTGTGGAAGGGTTTTCACATTAAATTCTCTTTGTATAGGGTAAGAATACTTCCATTTGGTCTCTAGAATGAGCTACAACAAAATATCATGGTGAATAAAGGTCTTAAGAGTAAACATGTAGTCCAAACAAGGTCAAGATGATAATGGTCTCCAAATTTATTTGAATCCATTTTCATGACTCCTAGACCCAAATCAAGTTTTCACAGAGCTTATAATGGGAAACAATGAAAGAAACCTAGTCCATTTTTGCATCAAGTTGATTTCAATCTCTAGAGATCCCTTTTATTAATGTTGGTTCATGCATGTTAAGAAGAGTTGGATCAAACACTGTTAGGGGTTGATGGGGGATCTTATGTCCTTCAAAAATATGGTAAGGTTTCAAATTTTATGAGGCCTAGATATATTAACATTTGTTAATAGGATAAGACGTATAAAACCCTTTTTAGACCCCATGGGCTCAATTTTCTCCTTAGATTGGTATCTTAGAGTTGATAAAGGCAGGTTGGTGATTAGAGAGTGATCTCAAAATGTCTATGGGCCCTTGAAATATCAAGCTAAGTTAAATAATCTCAAACACATACATGCATTATCTTGAGAGAGACACATTTTCATTGCTTTGGTATGACAATCCAGGTTTTGAGAGAGTTGGAGTAGTTGTAGTCATGATTATGGTTGGATTTGAACCCTTGTAAGGTATACATCATCTACCCAATTCTATAAAATTCTCCAAGGTGTTAACATGGTTGAAATGGCAAAAAGGAGGGCCTAAACATGAATGACAAAGACTATGTCAAGTTGTAGGTTTAATCCAAAGGTTTTATGCTCTAATAAGAAGGAAAACTCATATGCACATCAATGGTAGTATCTAAATCCATAGTAACTCCTTCTTATCACCCTATAGGGTGACTAGGAAGTTTTCCCAAATGTTTATAAGCTCTCAAATGTGTTGTTTGTAGGTTTCCATGGGAATGTTTTCTAGTTACAGGCTTATAATGGAAATTTTCACACTCTTTCCATGAGCTTAGGTGTTAAGAGATAATATTTACTCAAGGAGACCTATTTATAGGTCTTAAAAGAGGGTGAATATGATCCAAAAATAGTTATTTAGTTTTGATGGAACTCCCACAACTAAATGACCACCTACAACTCTCTTTAACTTCTTGCAAATTGACTCTACAGGCTTATAAAAGGGTCTCAATGAGTCTCCTAGGATGATTTGAAGTGTATGGAAACTATATAGGTGTTATGAAACATGTGTATAGGGTCCCAATGGTATAAAAATTACTCTTATAGGCCTCAAGGTGAGGAAGTTGTAAGAAAAGTGAAAAAATGGTTGAAGAGGCTTAAACCCTCTTAAAAACCTATAGTCATGTTTGTAACTCATAGGATAAGATAATGGAATAATATCCATAAAAATACATATGTAGATGATTATAAAGGTGATACAAATCTTAGAGAGGTATTTTTAGATAAGAAAAAGTCAATTTTGGTGAATTTTATGCTAAAACACCTACCTTAAGTGTGATAATTAGTCTGCAAGCTCAAGAAGGGTGTTTTGAATTGCTCAGAGGTAAAACAAACCTGTTTATGGGGGAGAATTCACTTACATTAGGTTGAAGAGGTTCCCCTACTTCAACTTCATGGAATTAAGTAGAGGAGAGAGGATATATTCTCTATAAATAATTATTAACAATCTAAAGCACTTAAAACCCTTGTCAAACCCCTAAATAGAGCTCGATAAGCATGAAAGCCTTCCAAATGACTCGAATGCACTTGTATCACCTTGGGATCCGATTGAATTAATATTCACATTTTAGAGGGACCTTTTAGATTATAATTTTGGCATTTGTGAGGGAGAATACATAGGAAATGGTCTAAAATGTGCACCTATAGTTATGATTTATCATGTTTTGAGGTGCTTGAAGGTTTCTTGAGAAATTAGAGAGATTATATAGACCTGGGTAGAGTTACGAAATCCTTTATAACATCCAAATGAGTCATCTTGGTGTTGAGACAACCATACTAGTAAAAGGCATCGAAGAAGTTTGAAATTGTAGTTTAAGGTCATGACACCTTCGATACAATCCTATGAAATTTTAAAAATAGAATTGAGAACCATATCAGGCTATAAAAAATCACTCATGAATACCATATATGGGTTTGAAGATCTTCTACAATAGAATGGAGACATCTGACTGACCAATTTATGTTCCATTGCCTATAGGTCTAAGGAAAATCTCTAAAGGGACTAAGTTCCCATCAAGTAACCTTATATAGATCTATATGTAATGAGATATGTTCTTAAAAGTCAATAAAAATTCTAGAATACCCTTGAAGAGATAGATAATTAACTCCCAAAGCTTATAGTCTATGGAAAGGAATCACTACATGGCAAAAGACTACGGGGGGCTGGTTTGAAGACACTCAAATTGAGCTAAGGTGTTACAAGGAGTAATGGGAGTTATTGGTATTAGATAACATGAGTGGAAAATATGTAACAAGTGTAAGAGGATTCAAGAAGGAATTCCTACAAGTTTTTATGCTAAGATGAGATAATTGACCTTGAAATAAGTATACAAGTGTTGATAGTCTATTAAGGATATTAGACACCATTAGAAGGTAATGTATAGGTGTCATAAGAAGCTTGAGATCAAATTTTCAAACCTAAAACACCTAATTTTAAGGGTCTCAATTGTGAATAAGGTGTTAATAACATCTAGGCAATCCATTGCATATGGACTTATAACTCCTTCCCAAGAAGAGAGTCAATTTCAATAGAGTGAGTGACATCATGTACAAGTAAGAACTACTTTGACACTTCTCATGAATATATCATTTGTTATGGATAACACTTGTTGAGATGAAGAATGAAACTTATTTTTAGATCCTTCTCTTGTTTGTAATTACTCCATGAGTGCTTAGTCAAGCATCATGAGATCCTCTATGTCCCTTCTCTCTCTCCTCTCTCATTTCTCTTATATATACTACCTTGAATCTCATT
The DNA here is from genome assembly GCA_037957365.1 of Torreya grandis. NCBI lineage: Eukaryota > Viridiplantae > Streptophyta > Pinopsida > Cupressales > Taxaceae > Torreya > Torreya grandis. The sequence goes on along the minus strand of JARHVA010007068.1, from coordinate 748,722 downwards.
GTATGGATCCTTTCACTTGAGTATGGTGAAGCCTTTCTCCTTCATAAGCATATGAATGAATAGAATATTTATGTTTGCCTTCTCTTATGGTTGTGTTTAGTGCAAACTTATGGGTGGTTGATCTTGTTATGTGATAATTTAGTTCTCGATGACTTGTGTCTCACTCCCTTACTTCCATGTAACTTTATATCTCTCTTACATGTTTTAGTTAGTGTCATTATGGGTTAAGTGTGGATTATAAGTGGTAAAAATCTTCCCTCCTAGTCTTCCCATGCCTTACCTATCTATAAAACACTGATGTAAGAAGGACATTTTAGGATTAGTTCATGATAGGTCAGTCCTATAGTTCATTGTGCACCTACAAATGTGTGGTAGTGGTCATAAATTTGGTGCATCACTTACATGTGTTTTTTTAGTTTGTAGTCTTCTCTTACCCTTTTCATTTAAATATAAGTAGGTTAGTGAGTAGTTTTTGGTGAAACATAAAGGGAACTAGCCAATATCTAGATATTCACCTCATTGATTAGGCCACCCATAACTTAGAGGTGTTTACATGTTGTCATCTAAATAATAAGGCTTGAAAAACCTTCTTAAGGGTGAAATTTAGATTGATAATAGTTTTGGCATGCCTGATGAGACAAACATTTCCATCTATTAAAGAGTTATTAGTGTGACTTTTCAATACATTAACCTTTAGAGGCATGAACAAAAGCATCAATAGTGACTCCAAGTGAACAACAACTAGTTTAATTAGTCCAAGTCCTAAAAGAATATAAATTAGTATGTATTCTCACTCTTCATTTTGTAAAAATGCATATTCCTTACCTATATATCCTTCACATCAAGATAATGATGTTTATGGCTTCTCCTCAAGTAGCCTTTCAATAACATATCAGCCTTATCATGAGACTTACCCCCTCCCATCCCTGATCATATATCATATCAGTCCTACTATTATCATAACTTCCCCCCATATGACCCAAGCTATGAAAATGATCAACCTTATTATAAGGAATTTTATCCTCCTTTCCCTCTGTTGGCTAACATATTTGTCCTTATCTAAAAATGTTTTATTTTGACTCAATACCCTTCTTCTTTCAAGAACAAATAAGTTAAACAACAAATGGATGAACTATCAAGAATAGTTCCCCTATGAAATAAGTTACAACTCCTTTTAAGATTTTCAATGAATTCAAGTTATTCTAAACATCATGATACACTTTTAACTAAAAAGTGCTTAAAGGCTAACTAACATCCATACATAATCATGCTATGAATGCAATATCCTTTTCTATAACAATAGTGGGTAATAGAATACACATATTCTATCTTTAATAACAATCAAATAGATAAACATATATATATTTCTAAACCAATAAATGATAAAACATATAAAATGAATTGTCTAGTGAAAGAGTAATTACCATATGAAAGAAGATTTCACATAGAAAACCCAATTTCAAATACTCAAATGAACAGATCCAAGTATGTAGTAATTGATTCTCCTTTTCATTCACAGATGAAAAATATTCTAGACAAACATCATATATATTGTAAAAAATAGTAGTTCAATTCTAAAATTTCTTATTTCCCCTTTTTTTTCACTCTTCTCTCCCTTATCCATTTTTAACAACTCAATATATATATATATATATATATATATATATATATATATATATATATATATATATATATATATATATAGTTTCCCTAATTAACCAATCTTTCAAACTAAACTAGAGTTAAAGTAACTCTGACCCATACGGGATTTAGCTTTTACAAATTCATTTAAAGATAAAGTTTTAAATAGAAAACCAACTAAATAATTAAATAAAAGAAAATGTGTAAGTAAGATCATGGCTTAAGTGATGGATTAGAATCTCTAGATTTGTTGTGTTTGGTTGGGTAGGCATGTTGAGCTTTCCACTCCTAAAATGTTGTAATAAAATCTTGGATTTTCAAGAGATTGAGAATATTGATATGATTTATCCTTTCCTTCCTGATATTTTCTTCCCTTTGAATTCTCCCCATCTTCTTCATGTGCTCCAGGAGTGTGTCAATGCAGTGACAAAGAAGTGACTCTACCTTTGAAATCCAAGAGAAATTTTTGGTTACTAAGTTGTCACTTTCTTTAATGATACTGATCTTTTCCCTGAAGGATTGAATCATAATATTGATGTCCTTTTCTGGTTTTCCATCATCCTTTATGTATTTCACATCAATACACTGTAGATCATGTTGTAATGATTGAGTGAATTTAGTGATTTATTTGATCATTTTTGTGATTTCAATTCACCCTTGTCAGGATACTGAATTCTTCCATTCAATGTTTTTCTTACTTACATATAGTATATCTTCATCCAGACCTATCAAATTCTTTTCTGACAATTTTTTTTCTATTCCATAATTTTTTACCTCATCAATTTGGTTCATCACACTCATCCATTTGCCTTCATATTTTATCCACATGTTCTAATTGTCTGTAGACTTCTATCAACACAAAATGGTAAAAAAACATAATTGGGTAACCTCAAAGGTTCATCGTCAAAACCTCCAATTTTGATATAAGTGAACTTGGAAAATTGAATAAAGAAACTACCATAAATCTTGATCAGCTACATAGCCTCATTAAACATCCTCTTATTGATGTTATTTGTTAATTCATAAGTTATTTTTCTGGTAAAAACATCATTAACCCTCATGTAATTCTCATAGCAATTATGCATTTGTAATTGTGAGTAATAGTCATAAAAAAAATTATCTTCAACCAAGGGCACATGAGGTAGCCCTACCCATTGTCGTGTAGACGCCAAGAAATATAAGAGGTACAAAGACATATAAAAATATTTATTCCCTAAAAAATTACTTAGACCCAGATGTAAACATTCAGCAACAATTTCCACCCAATCCAAATATTGCTCTCCTTGGAGGATCACCTGTATGAAAAAGTACATCCAGTCTTCCCAATAATATGCATGAGCATTGCCCTTTAGCCTATGTAGTAACACCACATGATCTTAAACTTCTAGAATCATGTGATTTCTTGTCAATGGTTTGGGTAGTCTTGAACCCCCTTTTTGGAATTTTAATAACCAATTACTTGCAATCATGCTCTTGTAAATTGCTTTCTTTAGTGAAAAATAACCATAGGAAGAAGTAATATTGAGGTTATAATATGGTTCCTTGGGTGAAAATCTCATCACAAACATTAGGGTTTGTCTATTGATTTGAAGTAAAACATTACCATCTATAGTTCTGATGTACCTATTTTGAGGTTCATATCTATTCATGCATTTTAGAACTAATTTGGGGCACTATAAAACCATGGGAAAGGTTGTAGCTTCGACCAAACTAGTTTTTACTATCTTTTGCATCATAGGATTTAGCATAGGATTTATATCCCTTTCCCTAAAATCTTCTAAGTATATTGAACTAGAGAGATGTCCCCAATTTTAGGAAGAGAATAGATGTGACTAGGACCATGCTCATAACCAAGACATGCAAATTTCATGGCTTAAATATATCTAAAAACACTATGAATTTGAGCAATAAAAATATCATACCACCTGTGTTGTTCTCCTTTGCATAACCTATATGTTTATTTGCTAAATTTGACTTGTTATCTCTTGATACAGACATTAACCAGGTTGAATAATTAAACCAAAACAATACGTGCTAAAAATTCTTGATAAGACATGAACTCTGACATATGCATTAATGTCAAGCATTTTTTTATGCATGATTTTAATGAGTAATGATTATCTATAACCTCAAAAAATTTAAAACTTTTCACTTTATAATGAGTTTTGGATATATTTTCCTCTAAATCTCATGGTAATTTTGACTTAGAGAAGCCTTAGAATGAGATGAGAGTATAGTCACTGAACCTTTGAACCATTAAAATTTTGGAATGTGGTTCAATTTCGAGGTTCAAAGATACGAGATGAACTACATAGGCTGACCAATAGACACATGACTTTTCAAAACACTTTTAATTTTGAAATTGTGAACCATTGAACTCCGCTATGAGGTTAAAGTAGTAGGCTCAATGATACATTAATTTATACAAGGGAACCAAGTGAACACGACTCATTACAAAACATTGGGTATTAAACTATTGAACCATTGAACTCTTAAACCTGAAAAATGGGTTCAAGTTCAATCGAAAGGTTCAAAGACATAATTGAAATATACAAAAGGACAAATAGTTCACTTTGAGAAACATTGAATCATTGAACCTATTGAACCATTGAACTCTTTTAACTCTAAGAATGGTTCAAGTTCAAAGGTTCAATTCTTTAGAAATTTTAGATACAAAATATGATAGGTGGGTGAATTTTTAAAAAAAATAAAATAAAGAGCCGATTTAATAAACAAAGATATGACCAATAAGGGGAAAATGATAAGTTGACTCTTAAGGACATTTCACAAAAAATTGAATAAAGGTGACTCAAAAGGTAACACCCTCACCAAAATCTTTAAAAAATTATCCCTACCTCCTCTAATTATTTGAAGGAGTTAATGTAGTTAGTAGAGTTGGAAAGGTAATAAACCTAATACAATCAGCCTTATGTTCCCTCTCTTACCTTGAGTTAGCCTTTTCTTTCCCCCAAATTGGGCCAATATGTAACAAACCATCAATAAGAAGCTTATAGGTATAGAATTCTAAGTTGGAGGCAAGTGGTAGAGTCATGTGAGAAGTAAAATGAAGAATGCCTAGATTGGGGAATTGAAGATAAATAAGAACCTTTGCCTATACAATCTCCATCCTTCCCTCCTAAGAGCCTCAAACCTTTCCATCATGGAGGTCAATCTAATAATGTAGCTAAATAATAACCTTTGTCTATATAAGCTCCATTCATCCCTTCGTAAGGACATCAAACCTTTTTGTCATGGAGGTCAATCCAAGAATGCATCTAAAATAAAAAATAAGTTCTTGTTGAGGAGGTTAAGGATCAAAGCACATAATAATTTTAGAGATTTATTGGTGAGTGGAAGGAGAATAATGAGGAAACCTTTAAAAACTTTTCTTGCCCCCTTCTAAGACCCCCTAGATAAGCCCATTACTCTCAAAATCCCAAGCTTCAAGAGTGCCTATCAAATACCAAAGCTTATTCATGAGCATGAACAACCCATATTCGAGGAAGAACCTATTCTATGGAGGGTATATGAAGATTTTACAGCTGAATAAGAAGAAACTTCAAGTGAATATGATGAAGAATGTTGAGTATTTCCATTAATGTCAGAAGTGCATCTTATGAAGGTTGATGTCAAAGGTGACTAAGCCTAGTTGGTAGTCTGTGATGTGACAAGGTGCATTGAGAGAGTGTTTTCATGAGGGATTCATGCCATGATATAAATATAAAGAGATAAATTAAAGACAACTAATGTCTTATGTTTTCATGAAGATACAAGTCATTGATGTCAAAGTACATAAGAATTGTAGTCATGAGCCTAGTCATGACATGAAGAGGTATGTGCATGAAAATGAAATAATATAGGCATTTGAAGGTTATATGGAACTATTTTATAGTTTATTAAAGTAATTGAATAATTCATGAGAGATTTAGAGTGAGCTTATATGGGTAGAACCTTTAAGATAAGTCTAGACCTAAGCCACTTCTAGACCCTGCTTGGCCTAATGAGGTATTAAGATCATATTTCAAGGAAGTATGCACATTTGACTATGGAAAATGTGAGATAATTTTTCGTATGCATGCTCACAAAATTTGAGGTCAATACTTGAAGTAAAATTACATTAATTACTATTTTAGGCCTTTTCGAGCTCACAGAATGAGGTCTCAAACCTAAGAAGCACTTTTAGACATTCATTGTCACACGTAACTTATGAATGGGAATATGAGATATTAAGGAGAGATGGGGAAGGGTACTAGATAATATATCTAGGCATTAATTTTGGATTCAAGGGGTAGTCCTTCATGAATAATCATTAACACCAAAACCTATGATAAACCTCCCTAAAACCATATAAGGAATCGATGAGAAATATCTTGTTAAAATCATATAAAAATGGATTTAAGTGCCTATGTAATATATTATCATGTATTCAACTCTCTCAAGTACCTCCAGGTGGTGGTGTTTAGTCAGATGAGAGAGAAAAAGCACAAATATAGAGACTAATTTTACATTTCCATTATGATATATGGATAATTTATATAATTCAAATTTTCTAATTTGGTCATCCATGTTAGCTAGTCACAGACAAACCTAATGGTGTGAATAGTGTAAAAGCCAGGCAGAGATGAAGAGATAGGTTTGAGGGTTTTATAATGATATTTTGGTGGAAAAATTTTCATGAATAAGTTATTTAATTCATTTTAATTATTTTATAAGCTTTTGAGGTTAGTGTATATGGTGAAAAAGTTGCTCACAAAATGGCTTGTTTGGTTTAAATAGGACTGTGAAAATTAAGGTCAACAAATTAGTCTACAAGACCAATAATTAGAATTATAAAATATGAATTTTCTATCTAAATAAGGTTTTGATACATCATAAAACCATTTTCATGCATCAGGAGTCATGACAAGTGTCTACACAGGCGTTGGAGGTCTAATTCATCATGACTAGTTTTTGAGGTGAATTGGTAATTCTAAGTGAGTAAGTTGCAGAGATGTTCTTGATCCTTTATCTCCTAACTGAAAGTATTAAAATTATTTGGTGATGAACCTAAGGTCATGGATAATATATCTACATGTTTCATTTTTTATATTTAAATATATTAAGGGTGTTTTTAAGCTTCATTTTTACAAGATAGACTTATGAGGTACATAGGCCTAATATGGCAATTTGTCCTAAATGAGATTTCAAGGTATGAATGAAGGATACAAGGATAATAAATCATGGAAGAGGTAATTTTTGTTTGTTTACTACATTATTTAATGTTTTTTTAATTTTTAGATGAATCCATCTGGGCCCAAAAAGACCATGTCTTGGTGTTAAGAGGATAAACCTAATGCTCTCCATAAGACCTAAAGGAGGAATAATGCCTAATTGAGTTATGGAAGACCAAAATGGGTTAAAATTATGATTTAAAAATGTTCATAAGATGTACTAAGACATATTTTGTGTCCTAACTAATATATTAAAGGTGTGTGGATGACCAAGTGGTGTGTGACCATGAGACTAGTATATATACAAGGTAGTTTAGGCCTATTGGTATGTATGCAACATAAATGAATAAATTATTCAATGGTTGAGAAGAAGGAGGTATTGAAATGAGACCATAACATCAGATCAAAGCTTTTGTTATCAAAATTCATGAGGTATCTGAGTTGGTGTTGAGTCACTTAGGGAGTTAGTGCTTCCTTACAAGTAGGTGCTTATTAAAGCCTAGTCAAGTGGGTGCTTGACTTTATTGAGGTTAGTGTTCCAAGTTGAGTTGGTAATCAAAAAAATTTGATATATATATTTTTTTATTACTATAGTCCATTTACATATATAATATTGGGTTTTCTTCCTCTTAGGGGTTTCCTACTCATATATGTGTTTTCTTGTGTTATGCTCAAGTGAATGGTTCTTTATGCATTATTATATCACTGTATTGCCTTCATGATTAAAGTAATGTTAAAGTATAATTGAAATAAAGTTTTTAAACACTAATTCATCCCCCCTCATAGTGATTATGATTCCAACAATTTATATTAGAGCCTGGTCCTTTAAATAAGGCCTAACAGCTTAAAGGAGATCCTAGAAGCACAAACATGTCTAGTCATTAAGCACAAGGAGGTTTCTCAACCAATAAGGATCTTCTCTTTATTATAACTAACTATGTATTTTAGAGCATCATAATAAATACCTATCTATTGTCCTTGTGATATGACATATGAAAATCTATTATTGATACAAACATTGATGATGACAAGATAGAAGCCATATTTTTTAGAAAAATAAGGAAAGGATCAAGTAAGTACAAAGGCAAGTTTACATTCAAGTAATTTAACTATGGTAAGATTGGTCACTTTGCACCTAATTATCCTAACAATGCTAATAATTAGCATGATTGAGATCATGATGAACATCATGGTGATGATAAGAAGTTATATAAACTTGACAAGAACAAAAAGAGTTTCAAGAAATATGAAGGCAAGAAAGGGTCATTCAAGCAAAAGAAAAGCTTCTATACCAAAGAAGATAGTAGCTCCTCTGATATAAGTCACACAAGTATATCTAATAGTTATGATGATAATATTGATCATGATAGCAATAAAACCTTATTCATGAATATAGAAATAGATAATGAAGGCTATTTAAAAGGGAAAAGTATTTTGGATGATGAAGAATTAGATGAAGAAGAGGTTGAAGAAAACTTTGAGGTAGAATTGATGAGTGCTCTAGATGAGTTGATGTTTTAAATAATGAAGAATAAAAAATTGAGATCATTGGTTAAGAGTTATGAGGAACAAAGCAATATCTTTGAAGAGAGACTAAGTAACAACACCAATGAACATGAGGATATAATCAAATAGATGGACACTCAGATTGAGATTGTCACTACAATTTTTAAGATCAAAGAGGAAGAATGCATCAAGTTTAGTATAGAAATATAATCCTTGAAGGCAAAATTAGATTAGGTAATATTTAAGTTGAAGACACATAAAAAGTTTGAAAAGATCATTGAAGTCCTTGGTGATATTTTGAATAGTCAGAGGTCTCCACATGATAATAAAAGTCTTGGATTTAAAGAAGACCAAAAGGAAAATAAGGAGCGTCAAACCTCAAAGGACAATGGACTATCAAGAAGTGATGGTACTGTTAGAGTAAAGACTTATGCAAAAAATATCAAATCTAAGAATCAAAATGATCATAAAAACTTCAAGAAGAATGTGACATATTCAAAGGACAAAAAAGGTATAGGTGCATCATTCAACATTAGATAGATAAGGTATGTGAGTTATTTCAATGGTTACTATTTCTCATAAAATCAATATGGACATAAGGTTGTGGATTGTAGACATCATGCTATCAATTACTAATGGAGGAATAGGATGAATACTCATCTCTATAGTAGATGAATAATTTTATGATATAAGTGTGATCATAAAGGAAATTTTTCAAGGGATTGAAATATGAGGCATATGAGAAAGATTAATCAAGACAAAAGGCTATATAGTCATACCACTAAGAAGTGGATCAATAAGTTAGACCCTATGGACAAGTTGAAGGAGGAGTAGAAGACTAAAGGAGAAGAATCTATGTTAGCTTAGACTACCTTTCACATCTAAGATGAATGAAATAAATGGTATATAGATAGTGGTTAATCAAGCCACATGATATGGGATATAATCAAGTTCATTTCATTGAATAATGATGCTGCAAGAATAGTGAGATTTGGATATAACATAACTGCTAATATTGTTGGCAAGGGTATCTTAAGTTTGGATAATGGTAAAACCAAGATAGATAATGTGCTATATGTGGAAGTCTTGAAATATATATTTCTTATTGTAATTCAAGTGTGAAATCAAAAACACACATTGACCTTTTATAATAGAGGGTGTGATATAAGGAGAGCTAAATTAGTAATACTAATTACCAATACTAAGAGGACTAAGAACAATCTATATGTCTTGAATGAGATCAAGAAGGAGAGATGATTTATGATCAAGATGGATGAATGTTTTATATGGCACAAAATTTTGGGCTACCTAAAATTTGAAAATCTAGTAAAGATAAACTCTAAGAAGTCTACGAAGAACATGTCTAAAATCACCAAACCTATAAACACACTTTGCAAGGCATGCCAACATGGTAAGCATACTAGAATAAGGTTCAAGTCCAAGGATTAATCTACTAAAAGACCTTTAGATTTTATACACACTAATATCTATGGGAATATAATAATCCAAATCATTTAAGGAGATAGTTACTTCATGTTACTCATAGATGACTACACAACAATGACTTGGGTAGCATTCTTGAAATAAAAGTTAGAAGCTTTTGATAATTTCAAGGCATTCAAGGCTCTAGTTTAAAATGAAAAAAATGGGAATATCAAGTGACTAAGATATGATAGAGAGGATATTTTTGGTCTAATGAGTTTGATGATTTATGTGAGATCAATTTAATAAGGATATAATTCTCAGCAGCTAGGACACCTTAGTAGAATGGGGTAGTGGAAAGAAAGAATAGAATAGGTCAAGAGATGTAAATAAAAATGCTAAATTAATCAAGGTTAGATAATGGATATAGGAGAGAGGTAGTAAGCACTGAAGTATACATTCTAAATAGAGGACATATAAGGTCTAATGGTAAAAAAATGCCTTATGAACTATAGAAAGGTAGACCTACTAATGTGAAACACTTTAGAGTGTTTGGAAGAAAATGATTCATCAAAAGAGATGAGGAAGACTTAGGTAAGTTTGATTCTAGGTATGAGAAAGGTATATTATTGGGATACTCATCAATGAGCTCAGCCTATAGATGTTATAACAAGAGGTTGTAGAAGATAGTGAAAAGCACTAATGTGAAGATTGATGAGACAAGTTCTAAGAAGTCACACTCATAATCAAGGATACATCAAATAATATGGAATTAAATAATGAATAAAAAATAGAGATTAATGAGGAAGAAGAATAATTTAAGGAAAGACAAGATTCAAAAGGTCTTTCAAGATAGATTCAGAGAAATGATCCTAAATAAAAAAATCATTTGAAACAAGGATGAAAGTATGAAAATAAAGAGAAAATTATTTAGTAACCTATATCAAGAGAATGTTTCTCTATTATCTAATATTGAACCTAATAACCTTGTAGAATCAATCAAATAAATTTTTTGGATAGGTGTTATGAATGAGGAGTTAGACCAAAAGAAAAGAATGAGACTTGGGAACTAGTTCTTAGGCCTAAATACAAGAATGTCATTGGCACAAAATGGGTGTTTAGGAACAAGTTGAATGAAGATGGATAAGTCACTAGGAACAAGAATAGATTGGTATGCAAGTGGTATGCCCAAGTAGAACGGTTAGACTTTGAGGATACCTTTGCTCTAGTAGCAATATTGGAGGCTATTAGGTTATTTATATCATATGCAGGGTTCAAAGGATTTAAGGTGTATCAGATGGATGTCAAATCTACTTTTCTAAAAGGGAACTTAGAAGAGGAGGTATACATAGAATAACCTGAGGGTTTGTTATTATCAGGTAACAAGGACTATGTTTGTAAATTGAAAAAGGCTCTTTATGGTCTAAATCAAGCTCCTAGATATTGGTATGCTAGATTGGATAGGTATCTATTGGACTAAGGATTCAAAAGAGGAGTTTTAGATAGTAATATATAAATAAAGACAAAATATGACCATCAGTTGATATTAGTTATCTATGTGGATGACATCATATTTGGTGGAAATAATGAAAATATGACTAAGGCCTTTGTAGATGTGATGAAGAAAGAGTTTGAGATGTCCATACTGGGATAACTATCATTATATATTGGGTTATAAATCATTCAATTAGAAAAAGGTATATTCATTGCATAAGCTAAATACATAAGAGAGATGTTGAATAAATTTGAGATGGAAGATTGTAAGGTAGTTAGCACACCTATGATCATAGGGTGCAAGTTAAGAAAGGAAGATGAGTCTCCAAATGTCAATAAAACATCATTTAGGTTAATGATTGGAAGTTTCCTATACACTACTACCTCTAAATCTAACATCATGCAAGTAGTAGGCCTTGTGGGAAGATTTCAAGCAGACCCAAAGGAAAATCATTTGTAAGCAATCAAAAGGATACTTAGGTATATCAAGGTAACCATTGAGTTTGGGTTGCAGTATCTAAGTATCAAGGAGTTTAAATTGACAACCTATATATATATGCAAATTGGGCAAGGATTCTAGATAATATAAAGAGCATTAGTGGGGGAGCTTTCTTCTTAAGAAAATGCCTAGTATCATGGATACACAAAAAACAACCATTTGTGGCATTATCTACATGTGAGGTTGTATACATTACAATATATTCATGTTGTACTCATGTTCTATGAATAAGACAAACCTTAAAAGACTACAAGGTGGAGTATGATAGTCCTATCCCTATATATAGTGACAATATAAGTGCCATAAGCATCTCAAAGAATCCTATCATGCACTCAAGAAATAAGCACATTCCTATCAAATATCATTTCCTAAGAGAGAAGGTAAGTGAATAAAGTTTTAAACTTGCATATGTTTCTAAAAAGGATCAGATTATAGACATTTTGACCAAACCACTTAAAATGGCAACATTTGAGCCCATAAGATAGGAATTGGGAGAAATTCTTGCCCCTACTATCCATTGAGAAAGTCAAGGGTAATGGGAGATAATTAGGTGGTTAATTTTCTCCAAGATTAGATGAGTAGTGCTAAGAAGATATGTATGGATATAGGGGGAGCATATTTTTAAGATGCTTCATTAACTCATAAACCTATGTGTTGAGTTTTCTAGTTGTAAAAGGTGTGATCCAATAATATGCAAGTATATTTTTGTAATTAATTTAAAATGGGGATAAAGTTCACAATGAGGGAGTAATATCCTATTGAGATAAGTTTTTGAGAATGGTTTCCATCAATAAAAATGGGGATATTTTTGAATATTGTCATTGATGTCAAAAGTGCATCATGTGAAGGTTGATGTCAAGGGTGACTAAGCCTAGTTGGCAGTGTGTGATGTGACAAGGTGCATTGAGAGAGTGTTTCCATGAGAGTGTGATATCATGATCTAAATATAAAGATATAATTTTAATGCATCTAATATCTTATGTTTGTATAAAGACACAAGTCATTGATGTCAAAGTGCATAGGAAGCCTAGTCATGAGCCTAGTCATGACATGAAGAGGTATGTACATGAAAATGAATGAACATAGACATGTGAAGGTTTTATGTCAATATTTTAGTATGTATGAAAGTAATTGAATCATTCATGAGAGTTTTAGAGTGATCCTATAAGGGTATAACCTTTAGGCTAAGTCTACACCTAGATCACTTCTCGACCTTGCCTATCCTAATGAGGTATGAATATCAAATTTAAAGGAAAGTATGTAAATTTTAGTATGGATAGAGGTGAGATAAGTTTTTTTAGGCATGTTAAAAAATTTTGAGGTCAAGAATTGAAGGAAAAGTGCATGAATCACTATTTTAGGCCTTCTTGGGATCATAGAATGAGGTATCAAACCTAAGAAGCACTTTCAAATGTTTTTTGACATGTGTGACCTCTGCATGGGAATTTGATCTATTAAGGAGAGATGGGTAAGGGTTATATCTAATATCTTCAAGCATTATTTTTAGATTCAAGGGATATTCCTTTATGAACAATTATTAACACCAAAACCTATGTTAAACTTCCTTAAAACCCTAATAAGGACATGATGTGAAATATCTTGTTAAAATTAGATAAAAATGGATTAAAATGAATAGATAAGATATTTTAACATGTATTATACTCTCCCAGGTACCTCAAAGTGGTGGTGGTTAGTCAGATGAGAGAGAAAATGTATATATACAGGCTTATTTGTCAAAAAGTTATTGTATCTCTCAAAAGTTGCATTGGTTAAGAAAATCAAATTGATGGTAAAATAATATATAAAACCATTTTACATGTCCATGATGATTTCTATATAAGTTATATCCTTAAAATTTTCTAATTTTGTCATCCAAGTTAGCCAGTTGTAGACAGACCTAATAGTGTGAATAGTGTAAAACCTAAGCAAAGATGAAGAGATAGGTTTGAAGGTTTGAGCATGATGGTTTGGTGAAAAAAGTGAATTAATAAGTTATATATGAATTTTAATTCATGTTCATTCTTTTATAATATTTTTATGTTAGTTTATATGGTGAAGACGTTGCTCACAAGATAGCTTATTTGGTTCAGATAGGACTGTGAAACTTAAGGTCAAGAAATTGGTCTATAAGACCAATAATTGGCATTAGACCATATGAATTTTCTATATTAATATGGTCTAGAGACATCATAGAAAAATTTTAATGCATCAAGAGTCATTACAAGTGTCTACATAGGTTTTATAGGTCTAATTCATCATGATTAGTTTTTGAGGTGAATTGGCAGTTCTAATTGAGCAAGTTGCAAAGATGTTATTGAGCCTTTATCTCCTGAGTGAAAGTGTCTACATAGTTTGGTGATGACCCTAAGTTCATGTATAATATATATATACATGTTTCATTTTTCATATTTCAATAGCTTAAGGGTGTTTTTAAGCTTCATTTTTACAAGATAAACTTTTGAGGTACATAGGCCTAATAGGGCAGTTTATCCTAAAGGAGCTTTCATGGTATGAATGAAGGATATAGGTATAATAAAGCATGGAGGAGGCCAGTTGATTTTTTTTAATAAGTGATTGAATGGTTTTTTATTTTGAGAGAAAGCCATCTAGGCCCAAGAATACCAAGTCTTGGCATTAAGAGGACATACCTAATGAAATTAGGTCTTCATAAGGCCTAAAGGAGAAATAAGGCCTAATTGAGTTATGGTAGACCAAAAGGGGTTCAAATTATGATTTAACCATGTTCATAATATGTCTTAATACCTATTATGTGTTTGAATTAATATATTATAGGTGTGTATTCAACCAAGTGGTGTGTAACCATGATATTAGTATATATACAAGGCAATTTAGGCCTACTATTATGTATGTAACATAAGTGAATAAAATATTTCATGGTTGAGTCAAAGGAGGTCTTAAAATGAGGCCATAACATAAGATTAGAGGTGTTGTGATCAAAATTTATGAGGTGGCTGAGTTGGTGTTGAGTCACTTAAGGAATTGGTGCTTCCTCGCAAGTAGGTGCTTGTTAAAGCTTAGTCAAGTAGGTGCTTGACTTTATTGGGGTTGGTGCTCAAAATATTTTGATATTTTATTTTTTATGAATGTAATCCATTTTAAAATATCACAATGGGTTTTATTCCCCTTGAGGGTTTGCCACTCATATATGTGTTTTCTTGTTTTATGCTCATGTGAATGGTTCTTTATGCATTTCCATATCATTGTATTACCTTCATGATTCAAGGAATGTTAAAGTATAATTGAAAGAAATATTTTAAACACTAATTCACCCCCCTATAAGTGATTGAATCAAAATGGATAAATCCTATATTGGGGAATTGAATATAAATAAGAACCTTTGCCTATATAATCTCCAACCATTCCTCCCCAAGGACCTCAAACCTTTCCATCATAGAGATCAATCCAAGAATGTAGCTAAAGAATAACCTTTGCCTATACAAGCTCCATCCATACCTCTCTAAGGACCTCAAAATTTTTCCATCATGGAGGTCAATCCAAAAATGCATCCAAAATAAGGAATAAGTAATTTTTTACGAGGTTAAGGATCAAAGCACGTAAGAATTTTAGTCATTGATTGGTGAATGGAAGGAGAAGAATGAGGAAGCCTTTAAAAAAAATTATCCCCCCCCCCCCCCCCCTCAAAGACCCCCTAGATAAGTCCATTGATCTCAAAATTCCAATTTTCAAGATTACCTATTCAATCCCAAAGCTTATTCATGAGCATGAGCAACCCATATTCGAGGAATAACCTATTCTATGGAGGGTAGATGAAGAATTTACATCTAAAGAAGAAGACACTTCAAGTGAATATGATGAATAAATCATCATTGGCAGCCTTATTTGTGCCATTAAATTAGACAAATATTATGGGAAGTATTTTCACTATAATCAAGAAGTTACTAAAGGAAATTAAGAGGTTTTCCCTTGGTAAAATGTTGAGGAAGATATCTTGTTTGCTAAACTTGTTAAGTCTCATGAAAAAGATAAAGAAGTACAAGAGGATCATGCAATAGTTAGTAAAGTTACAACAAAACTTAAATAAGGAGACATCACTCCTCATGAGGTTATTACAAAAATACATGATGACATGGTAGTCTCGAGTGAGGTTACAACATATAGTAAGAGAGATGTAGTGATTCCTAGTGAACTTCATGAAGAACAAAGTACAGATCAAGAAAGTTATGATTATTTTTGGTAGTATTAAATTAACATTTGAAATGATTTTGATACTTTTTTAAGACTTGTATCTCTTGATGAATAAATTGATAGATTGGATACCAAGGTTGGGAAACATACTCAAGACCATGCTCAATAAGATGCTAGTCAAAGCATACCCAAAAGAGACCATTAAGAAGCTTGGAGATAGAATTTGGAGAATATTGAAGGACTTGAATAGCCTAAAATAGTTATCAATCAAGATGAAATTATTTAATATGTCATGAAGAAACAAGATCAATGTCTCAAGAACCATTAGGGGCTACGGTGGCAGCTATCCTCACAAATCAAAATGAGATTACTCTTGAAGGCACTTTCAAGGTTGGAGAGAAACATGAGGTGAGCATAGATCCATAAGAAGAATATGTCTACATTAAAGATATATTTTCCCCAGTTGATCAAATGGATGTTTTGGGCCTGATTTCTATTCAAGGAGATAATGAACATGCTAACTTTCTAGGTAATAAGGCATACCTCTCACCTCACAAGCAAGCTTTCACTAGACTCCATTCATCAAGTTCAAATTTTCTCAAGGGGAATTAAAAAGGTTATGAAAGGTTGTCTTTTGATCTACATGGAGTAGCCTTTGAGGTCTTGTGTTTATTATTTTATTTTTATTTTCTCCAAGTTCTTTAATACATGTTTGTTTAGTAGAGTAGTTATTGTGTTGCCTAAATACCTCTTAGCATAGTGTGGTGTGTTTTATTTGTCCTTTTATTGGTTGTGTGTTTTGAAGGTTTTATCAATTTGTATCAACTTGTTCTTGGGTTTGTAATTAATTTTCAAGGTAAAAATTAGGTTATTATTGAGTGTTTATGTGACCCAATAGCCCAATGGATGCAATATGGCTACTGGTCTAGGTGCATAATAGGCATACACCCTTGGAGGTCACCAAAAATGTTAGCAAAAATAGATACCATATGACATTACATGTCAAAAATAACTAGATAAAATTGTTTAACTTTATTGATAGCCTTTATTGGTCATGGTTTTGATGTCATGCTTTATCTTGGTGGTATCCTATCAAGGTGTCTTAGGTTGTTTTAGAGTTCCTTGTAAGGCATAGTCAAAATGGTAGTCATGTCACCTTTGCTTGGTAGCTAGACTCCATGGTCTTGACATTATTAATGTAGTTTATCATAGATTAAGATAACCTTGGAAAATTTAAGGTTGGTTTGAAAAATTTAGGTAGAGCTTGAAACATGAAGGAGACAAGAATATGATGACCATCCAAGAAGATAAGATATTCTAAGATGAGCAGGTGATCCTTAAAATCAAGACTAATAAGATAACAACTTTTGAATTTTAAATTATTTGGAGATGTTAAGGTAATTTTGAGGAAATTAAGGTTTCATGTTGGCTTTGATCATTTTTTGTTGAAATTTTGTAATGTTTCCCTTGAAGAACATGAAGTGTGAGGAGTAACACCATGCAAATGAGGTCACTTGAGGCCATGTGGAATTCATGAAATATTATGTCATAATTCATAGGGTACATATTATAAACTAGGAATTTGACTCAAGAAAGGTGTTAGTATATTGTTAATGACAAGATTAAATCAAATTGAAAAAACAACACTAACATAACATCTCTAGGCCTAGACACTAGGAGGAGCTTGGTGAGGAAAAACCATTTGACAACACAACTAAAAATGGAGAGAAATGATAAATATGAACACAAAATATAAATTTATCACCAAATCCTTTATTTCTCCAAAACACTCCTTCATTGGCTTGTTCGGCTTGTGCTTCAAGAGATTTTATTCAATGGAGTGTGGCTACCTTCATCTCCTTTTGACACCTTTGGCTTTGGCTTGGCTTGGCTCAACAATTTGGCATTATAACACTAATTGCAATGGATTTTGGAATTATTTATACATTATAACTTTTAATTACCAAATATTCTTAAAGATATTTGAGCATAATAACTTTGCACCAAAATATCTTAGAAATTATGTTCCTGGCCTCTCTATTTATAGATTTTTAAAAATGGCTAGGATCAACCTAAACTGTCCATCTCAAGATTGAGATGTGTGGATAAGGATAAATCTAAATATTAAATTAATTATACAAATGTTCCCATTAATATTTGGGATAGAGGGGAATTTAATAGGCATGGAAGGTCTTTGTTGAGGCATGGGAGGCATGAATCCTGATATTTATGGCATTTATGGCCTAGGGATGTCTTCTCAAGAAATGAGGTCACCTGATGATGTAGATATTCAATATTCATTTTTAAAAATAAGTATTCAACAAGTTTCCATGGAATTCCTTAATTAGGCTCTAATTTTTTTTAATTATCTCTTAATCATGATTCATTACTTTGTGCACAAATTACTCAAATTGATCAAAATGCCTGGTTATTGATCTAAAATTTGATTGGATTAGAATTAGAAATCAATGTTAGATGTGTTGGATCCATTATCCCATTTAGTATGTTTTCAACACAAAATAACAAAGGCATGTGTCCCGTACAATAAATTTGATAGAAAAGAGCAATCTAGAGCACCCAAGTGCAGAATTGGCATTTTGACTCGAAATGACCTGATCAAAGTTAGTTGGCCCATAAATTGCGTTGTCCCATTTAATGATACTCTAGCCAAAATCGGCACTTGAATATATCAATTTCAAATATTTTAATGTGTTTTAATGTTTTTAGGCCAAATTTTGCATTTTGATGGAAATTGGTCAAAAGCCTAATTGAAGGTTATTGGTGACTAGAATTAGGTGTCTACAATTTACCCTTGTTTGGGAAGATGTTGCAAACTATAGTCAAAGTAATGTCTTCTCAAATAATGAGAAAAGTCTTGTATGCCAAAAAGAGGATGATGATTGAAGAAAAGAGCTCCAAATGGTGTTTGGGAAGCTTAGGATGATGCCCCCTCAAGGAAGTGGCCATCACATTTGTTGATGGATGGTCCCTAAAAAAAAGGTGTAATTAACCCATGGTTAAGATTAATCCAAATAAGAAAATGCTTACATGCATTGATTTTAAAAAGTTTACTAATTTGCCCAAAGGTGGTTATAATCAGGAATAAAAGTTCAAATAATGATTTGCCCATAGGCGATTATAATCATTAAGAGGACCTAGATTGTCTAAAGATGATGTTGTTCCCCAATTAGGGTTGATTAGCAAGCATAACTCAAGGATATAACATAGAATATAGATTCAAGATGATCAGGTAAAAAGTGATGAAAGAGATGAAAATAAGAATAAGATTGATCACTATAAATGATTTAGTTGTACTTGCCAACAAGGAGATGCTCATCATTACTAACTTAGACAAGACAAATGCTTTTGGATTTTGAAATATTTGAAATGTTTTTTTTGACATTTTGAGGTATCTCCACTCGTTATAGAATGATGAGATACCTGCTTGCAAAATGGTGAGAGTAT
Source organism: Torreya grandis (assembly GCA_037957365.1). Classification (NCBI taxonomy): domain Eukaryota; kingdom Viridiplantae; phylum Streptophyta; class Pinopsida; order Cupressales; family Taxaceae; genus Torreya; species Torreya grandis. The sequence goes on along the minus strand of JARHVA010007068.1, from coordinate 729,318 downwards.
TTGGCTAAGGTTGCTCATAAAATCATGAGAGTGTATGGAAAGGGGGATTGAGGTGACCTCAACATGAATTGAACATGACCTAAATAGTCTTAAAATGACATCAAGTCACAGTAATTCCATCCACACAAAAGGTGGGAAAAAACCAACTAGGTCTTAACAAGTTCTCAAATCGAGAAAATGGCTAGTTAAATGAAAACAACGAGGGCAAGGTGATGCGGCAATGCATGATAAACAAGTGTTGCCCCTAGTTTACCCATAGGTAGTTATAATTAGGATACAACAACATAGATAAATGATACTAATTTTCCCATAGGTGGTTATAATTAGTAGCAAGACTAGTGAGACATTGATTTGCCCATAAGTGGTTATAATCAAGTCCACAAACAAAATTGATATAGAATGGAAAATAAAAGATATTTTACTAGATCAACTATCACACTACCTTCATAAAATATCATTTAAACATAGATTGGATTGATTGTTAAAACTTTATTGGAATCCCCCCAAAAAAGGTGTGGGAAGAACCAAAGTAACTAAGATCAAAATAGGATTGGATAGGATGACTAAATATAGGCTTTGATCTAGATAGGAATGGAATGATAGGATAGAATGGAATTTCTTTAGGATAATGATGGTTTTTAATAGGATAAATAAAAATTATAAGAGGGATGCCCCCAAGTGAGGGGATAAATCAAAGGATACGTGACAATGGAAAAAGGATATGTAACAATGGCAATGACATGGTAATGTGAAATAGTATGGTACATGTTTTTGGCCTAGGTGTGGTTTTTTATTCTATTTTTCCTATTGATGGGGAGATGCACATCCTAATCAACAAATGATACAAATATAATACTTGATCATGTTAATTTTTAGCCCACACCTCATCTAATTATCTTCTCTATCAAGAATGATCTACAGATTTGGTTATCAAAAATGCTTTTTGTGATCTTCATTGGTCATTGATTTTGATTCTTTCAAGGATCAAAAAAATTTATCTTTATAGCCTTTTTAAAGGAAAGTGTAGTTGTGGATGGTAAATAAGGACAAAATTTGGATGATAGGTTTGTTTGTGAAAAAAAATGGTAGATAATAATAGAATGTATAATCATTGGAAAACAAATGAAGATCGGGAAGTTCAGTCACATGTAATATTGTTGATGCTAGATTCAACATGACTTTGGTTAGGGCAAGGCCAAAGAATTTTTCTCTCGATAGGACCACTAGATTTTGTTATTGTTTGATCTTAAGAGTAGCTACCATCTAATTAAGCTGTAGATAGGAAGATATTTTGATTTGATCTTTGATTTTGTCTTCATCAAGTAGTGAATAATTTTTATGCTCAGCTATTAGTGCCACAATGAGGTTTTCACCAATAAATTTGTCTTGATTATCCCATAGCACCTTCGAAAAGATTTCACTAAGGAATGTTGACTTTTAACTTTGATTGTCTTTTAGTGCTTCCAAAAAAGTTTCACTAAAATATGATGAGTTTGAACGTTACGTGTCCCTTAATGCCATTGAAAAGGTTTCACTATGAAAATTTTCTTCTACTACATGTATTTGGTCTTGGCTTCCTTGATCTTCTTTAACTACTATGTCACCATGGATGAAATTCAACAAAATGTGATTCTATCAATCCCAATCAACACTTTTGGAAAATGGAATGTCAATAATATGGCTATTTGGGTTGATGGTAATGGCCTATGGAATGGGGGTTAGTAGCACAATCCTTGTATAATATACTAGGATAACTTGTGTCGATGCTAAAGTACTCATCCTCAAAAATCATAAAAGGATCACAAATGTATTCAAACTGATCTGTGAGGCATGTGTAACTAATGTTGTAATAGCCACAAACATATTCTTCTTCTAAATCTGATTCTGACTCAAGGGACTTGAAATTTGATGTTGAGACTGACATTGATTTTGATTCTAATACTAAATCCAATGTCAGTTCAAGAATAGAACCTAACTCTAATTTTGACTCTTCATCTGATGGGTAATCTATGATAATTATTTCTTGTTGAATGTTTAATATTAGACAAGTAATAGCCTTGATGGCATAATGGGATCCAAAAAAACTATTTTGTTAGAGTGGAACTCATCTAAGATGGGAAAAAGGTCAAGAAACAACTCCTTAGAGACTGGTTTGTCAATAGGAGGCTCTTGAAAAATAGGCATATAGTTGAGGTAATGATTTTACCAAAGGTAGTTATAGTTAGTAAGAAGTAACTCAACAAAGAATATCTTGTTAGTGTGAGACTCTTTGACAATTGGTATATGATCAATAGGTGATTCAACATAGGTTGACTTATCACAAGTGGTTGGTTTAACAAAAACATCTTTAACTGGTTGGTTTGCTTGGCCTTGGTTTCTAATGAGTTGGAAAATACTATTTTTGAACATAGCTTGGTCTTTAAATGATTGGATCAATTGAGATTTGGATGAGATTGGTACTAGATGAGGAATGGCCTACAGTTGGATAATAGTAGGGCATTGGGGAGCATGATTTCTCACATGAGCCAAAGGATGAGGTCATAGAATGGTAATGGTATGCTTTGGATATTTTGGAGCTTTATTTCTTACACAAGCCAATGGATGAGGTCTCGAAATGGCAATGGGGTGGTGTGGAGCATGGTTGCTTTCAAAATCTAATACACATAAGTCCTCATAAACCATATCATCCTAATCTTGAGTTGGATCATAAGTTGGTTCTTGATTGTGTTCCATGTACTAATTATTGTAAAGAGGATATGGATTTATATCCCAAATAATATTATCTATAGTCGGGTCTTCAAAGTTCTCCTCACAAGCCTCTTCATACCAGTCAAGGTCTCGAGTTAGATGTTACGTTGGTTTGTAATTGTGTTCCCATGAATGATTATTATGAGGTGGATAGAAATCTATCTCACAAACTATATTAGCATCATCAGGGTATTAACTAAAGCCATAAAAGTCATTTTGTGTGGCCATTCTATCATAAGTTAGATTATACGTGACTCCACCATAGGTGTAGCTAGACATATCCACATAAATGATGAAAGCTCTAAAATAAAAGGCCTAGAGTTTTATAAACTCTAAAAAACTATGTCTAAAGGATAAATGGTTCAAACTTGGTCTAACTTGGTCAAAGGTGGAGTTGTATCTCCAAGGTGGTCTGAAAATGGAGTTGTATCTCCAAAATGGTTTGTGCTAAGACTTGGCATAAAATAGTCTAATGTCAAATGTCATACACATAAAAGGTCAAGCATCTAAATAAAAACTAGCATATGAAAGGTCTAGGTTAAAGTGTTCCAAACAAGGTCTAAACTAGGAAAGAGAAAAGAGTTGATATGTCTTTTGTCCAAATGTGGAGTCAAAAGCTAAGCTAAAATAGGCTATACTATGACTTTTGGCCAAACGACATCAAAATCTAGACTTGAAACAAAAGCATGATGTGATTAGATTTAATCTAACAAGTTTGGAAACAACTTTGACATAGACCCGACACATGGAATCAAACATAAACATGATTAGTTAGCATAAGGCATAAGATAAAAGGATCTTTAAATAAAGGTTGTGTTCTCCCAAATAAAGGCACAAACAATGATGAGGACAGGCATTTGAACAAACAAACCATTAATAATTTTTAAATTTGGGTAATTGATTAACTAAAGTTATGCAACCCAAAAGAGAAAGATCTATGTATCAGCCCCACATATTAAGGCATAAACCAAAATCAATCAATGTTTGAATCCAAACTTGACAAGGTTAATTGAAAACTCAATGTTGAAAACTAAAATTTTATCAAACAAGCTAGATAAAATTAGACGGAATGATGATGCATAAACAAGGTCCAAATGGCTGATGTGACATGGTTTAAAACAAATAGTTTTTATCACAATGGTAAACAAGTTTTGAAACAAATTGAGCATCCTAATAGTGTAATCATGCTCAAATGATGTGATCTATGTTATTCTTCAAAAGACATAAAGGAAAAAATGGTTTGACATGATTTGGGAAGCATAACGCTACCTTCCTCAACTCAAATTGACATACACACAAACAAGTTTAGCAAAAATTTCAAGGCACACGTGTGGTGTAAAATGGCCAGTATAACACCTCTTTAGACAAAAGAGTGACATATAAACAAATTGATTTTTTCATTGTTTACAAATAAATAATCACATTTTAGTCTCAAAATATACCAAGCAAAAATGACCAAAATACTATAAGTATAATTGTACAAATCCTAACAAGGGTATGGCAATGTTGGGTTGACTAAAACTAATTAGTTTTCAAATGTTTCTAGGGGAATCAATTACACAATGAATTTCACATCAAATGATGAAAAATAAAAGCATAAAAATTGGGTATCCATGACACTTGGATTGTTGTAAAAAGGTTTAGTCCATTTTGTAACCACTACATCCTACTATTCACTCATTCTAGTGTGATTTCCAAAGTGTAGATACATCCCATGTGAAACTCTAACACTATAAGGTGGTTTAACCACTCAAACCTTTGATCTTAGTGAGAGTGGGTGAATTCAATGCCAAGAGGTGAAACCCTAGGTCAAAGCTTCCCTATAAAACTTGTGGGAGGTGATGAAGTCCCCTTCACAAGCCAAGTTTGCATGAAAATAAAAAATCATAAAATAGAAATATTTTAGGGTCATGTCAAGGTCACCCAATACTATTGTGAGTTTTTGGGTAGTGCTTTAAATGACTTTATTTCTATGCCTTGGACTAGGCTTTTTACAATAGGAATGACACTTTTGATTCCAAGGGTTCCCTAAAAGGGACAAATAGAAGAGCATACACACACAAAATTTATCTTTTCCAAATAATTTTTAATTAAATAAATATTGAAAAAAATAATTTACAAGTGTATTCAATTTTAAAACCCAAATGAAAGATGCAGTGGTGTTCTTTTGACCCCTTGGTCTTAAGTTATAATTTTGAAAGGCTAACTATCAAACATTTACTTTATCACCTAAATGTTTCATCAAGAAACAAAAACAAGATTACTAATTCATTTTAAAATCATGCCAAAGATGTCTTAATAGCATGTTTTAACAAATTCCAAGTCCGTTGGTTACCTGTCTACCCTTAAGGCATCACCCTAAAAGCAAATATATTAGATTAGAAACATCCAAAGATATTTTAAAAGTTTTATGAAAAAAATATGAAAATTGAAGCTAAAATAATATCAATTTCTAAAAATTTTGAAGAAAACATGTGGGTTTAAAAAAAATCATGAAAAATGGAGTCTGGGACCCCAAACCAAGCATTTTAAAATGGCAGCTCTCGGGTCAAGAAAAAGACAGTGACCGTCGATAGTTATACCTAACTAGCGATGGTTTCACTTGATCATCAATGGTTGAAAATGATCATTGATGGTTTAATTAACTTTTGGTAGTTCCTCTGACCATCGATGGTTACCTGTATAAATATGTGAAGATAAAATCTGGCCAAATGAAGTTAGAAAATCACATAGAGAGAGTTTTAAGCATCCAAATTGAAATTTTAAAGTTGCCTCATGCTCTCCTTCATACATGGGATGTGTTTGGTCCCACTGGGAATTACATTATGTGAATTATGAATTTGACTCAATATAGATGTTAATATCTTGTTAGTGATAAAATGAAATCAAATTGAAAAACCAACACTAACTAGCATAACATCTCTAGGCCTAGACACTAGGGGGAGTTTAGTGAGGAAAAACCATTTGACAACACAACTAAAAATGGAGAGAAATGAGAAATATGAACTCAAAACACAAATTTATCATCCAATCCTTGATTTCTCCAAAAGGCTCCTTCATTGGCTTACTTGGCTCATGTTTCAAGAGATTTTCTTCAATGGATTGTGGCTACCTTCATCTCCTCTTGGCACCTTTGGCTTTGGCTTGGCTTAGCTCAATAATTTGGCATTATAACACTAATTAAAATGGCTTTTGGAATTATTTATGCATTATAAATTTGAATTATCCAAGCTTCTTGAAGATATTTGAATATAATAACTTTGCACCAAAATAGCTTAGAAATGATGTTCATGGCCTCTCTATTTATAGATTTTTAAAAATGGCTAGAATCAACTTGAACCATCCATATCCAAATTAAGATGTGTGGATAAGGATAAATATAAATATTAAATTCATTCTATAAATATTCCCATTAATATTTGGGATATAGGGGCATTGAATAGGCATGGAAGGGCTGCAATGAGGCATGGGAGGCATGAATCCTGATATTTATGGTATTTATGGCCTAGAGATGTCTTCTCAAGAAATGAGGTCACTTGATGATGTAGATATTCAATATTCATTTATAAAAATAAGTATTCAACAAGTTTCCATGGAATTCTTAATTAAGCTCTAATTTTTTTTAATTATCTCTTAATCATGATTCATTACTTCTCAAAAAAGGTATTGAGAGTAAACATGCAGTCCAAACAAGGTCAAGAGGAGATTTTCTTAAATATTTTCAAGATGATAATGGTATCTAAGATTATTTGAAGCCATATCCATGACCCTAAGACCCAAATCAATCTTACATAGATATGGAAAATAATGCAATACACCTAGTTCATTTCTCCATCAAGTTGTTTGTAAGCTCGAGAGAGCCTATTTCTTAACATTGGTTCATGCATGTCAAGAATAGTTGGATCAAAATCTCCTAGGGGTTGATGGGGGCCCTTATTCCCTTCAAACTTATGGAAATATTTCAAGTTTTAGGGGGCCTATATCTATGAATATTCATTAACATGATAAGAGGGCTAAAACCCTTAACAAATGCCATGAGCTCAATTTTCCCCTTGGATTAATATCTTAGTATTGATGTAGGTAGGTTGGTGATTAGATATTGACGTAAGAATGTCTAGGGGATCTTGTAATATCAAGCTAAGTTCAAGAAGCTCAAACACATACATACATTAGCTTGAGCGAGACACATTTTCATTGCTTTAGTATGTTAGTCAAAGTTTTAAGAGAGTTAAAGTAGTTATAGTCATGAATATGGTTGGATTTAAACCCTTGTAAGGTATACATAATCTCCCCATTTATACATACCTCTCCAAGGCGTTAACAAGGTTGAAATGGCAAAAAGGAGGGCTTAAACATGCATGACAATGTAGACTATGTCAAGTTGCAAATTTAATCTAAAGGTTTTATGCTCTAATGAGAAGAAAAATGATATGAAAATCATTGGGAGTATATAAATCCATAGTCACTCTTTCTTATCACCCTATAGGGTCATTAGGAAGTTTCCTCAAATGTTTATACAGTCTCAAATGTGATATTTTTAGGTTTCCATGGGAATGTTTTCTAGTTGTAGGCTTATAATGGAAATTTTCTCACTCTCTCCATGAGATAAGGTGTTAAGAGACAATATTTACTGAAGGAGACCTTTTCCTAGGTCTCAAAAGAAGGTGAATATGATCTAAAAAGATTTCTCTAATCTTGATTGAACTCCCACAACTGAATGACCACCTACAATTGTTTTGAACTTTTTGTAAATTGACTGTGCAAGCCTATAAAAGGGTTTCAATGAGTCTCCTAGGATTATTTAAATTTTAATGAAACCTATGAAGGGGTTATGAAACATGTTTATAGGGTCCCAATGGTAGCACAAGTACTTTGACAAGCCTCAAGGTGAGGAAATTGTAAAAAAGTGTTGAAGAGGATTAAAGCTTCCTAAAACCCTATAGTGAGGTTTGTAATTATTAGGATAGGATGAAGGACTAATATCCATAAGAAGACATAGAAGATGATTTTAAAGCTACCTCGGGTGCACTAATTAGTCTAAAAGCTTGAGAAGGGTGTTTTGAATTGCTCAGAGGTATGTTGAACCTATGCATGAGGGAGAATACACTTAGGGAAGGTTTAATAGGTTCCACTATTTTAACTTCATGGAATTAATTAGAAGAGAGAGGATCTATTCTCTATGAACAATCTTTAACAATCTAAAGCACTTAAAACCCTTACTAAAACCCAAAATGGAGCTTGATAAACATGCAATCCTTCTAAATGACTCTAATGCACTTGTATCACCTTGGGATCACCTTGAATTCACCTACACACTTCATAGGGACCTTTTAGACTAGAATTTTGTAATGTGCGAGGGAGAATACATTGGAAATTGTCTAAAATGTGCACCTATAGTTTTGATTTCTCATGTTTTGAGGTGCTTGAAGGTTTCATGAGTAATTGGAGAGATTATCTAAACTTGGGCAGACTTGTGAAATATTTTCCAACATATAAATGAGTCATCTTGGTGTTGAGACAACCATATAAGTGAAAGGCATTGAAGAAGTTTGAAATTGAAATTTTTCTTGTAATTAAATGTCATGACACCTTCAATATAGTCCTAAAAACTTTTAAAAGCACACTTGAGAGCCATCTCAAGCTATATAAAATCACTCATGAAGACCATATATGATTTTGAAGAGCTTCTATAATATAATGGAGACATATGACCTACCAATTTATGTTCCATTTCTTATAGGTCTAAGGGAAATCTCTGAAGAGACTAAGTGACCATCAAGTAACCTTGTAGAGATCTATATGAAATGAGATATGATCTTACAATTCAATAGAAAGTCTAGAATACCATTGAAGAGATAGACAAACAACTTCCAAAGATTCTATTCTGTGGAAAGGAATCACGTCATGGCAAAAGACTATAGGGGCAGGTTTGAGGACACTCAAGCTGAGATAAGGTGTTACAAGGTGTAATGGGAGTTAGTGGTAGTAGAGAACATGAGTGTAAAATATGTAAGTGTAAGAGGCTTCAAGAAGGCATTCCTAAAAGTTTCTAAGCCAAGATGAGATAAATGACCTTGAAATAAGTATACAAATGTTGATATTCTGTAAAGGAGATTGGTCATCATTAGAAGGCAATGTATGAGTGTCAAGGGAAGCTTGAGATCAAAATTTCAAACATGAAATAATTGAATTTAAGGGTTTCAATTTTGAACAAGGTGTCAATAACATGTATGCAATTCATTGCATATAGACTTTAAACTTCTTCTCATGAAGAGAGTTAGTAACCTCATATACAAGCAAGAACTACTTTAACACTTCTCATGAAGATAATATTTGGTAGGGATAAAAATTGTTGAGAGTATGAATGAAACTATTTTTTATATCCTTCTCTTATTTATAACTGCTCCATGAGTGCTTAGTCAAGCATCATGAGATCCTATATGTCCCTTCTTTCTCTCCTCTCTCATTTTTCCTACATGTATTTCATTGAATGGCATTATATAGATTCTTCTACTTGAGTATGGTGAAGCCCTTCTCTTTTGTAAGCATATGAATAAATATAAGATTGATTTTTTCCTTCTCTTATGGTTGTATTTAGTGTAAACTTATGGATGATTGATCTTGTTATGTGATAATTCAGTTCTCCATGATTTATGTCTCACTCCCTTACTTTAATCCATCTTTATATCTCTCTTATAGGTTGTACTTAGTGTCATCAAGGGTTAAGTGTGGATTAGAAGTGGAAAAAATATTCCCTTCTAGTCTTATAATGCCTTACCTATCTATAAAACACTAATGTAAGAATAAAATTTTAGGATTAGTATAGGATAAGTTAGTCCTATAGTTTATTATGCACCTGTAATTATGTGGTAGTGGTCATGAATTTGTTGCATCACCTCATTATTATCTTTAATTTCTTTCCTTCTCTCCCCTTTCCTTAAAAACATATATTTAACAATAGTTTTAGGTAATACATCAAGGGATCTATCCATAATCTATAGATTCACCTAAAATATTAGGCCACCCATAGACTAGAGGTGTCTCCAAGCTATCATCTAAATAAGAGGGCTTGAAAAACCTCCTCAATGTTGAAATTTAGAGTGATAATAGTACTTACCAATATTGATGTCACTCTATATAGAAACCTACCATATGAGTTATGTCATAAAGGCTGATGAACATGATCAAGGCATGTTCATCCCCTTTAAACATCATATTGTACTATAGGAAAAACATGGTCAATCCTATTAAACCACATCGATCCACATAAGATCTCATATAAAAACCTATCCAAGTGATTATTCAATACTATGTATGGCACATATCCCTAATGTCAAATAAACATTAATGACCTTTACCCAAAATTAAAGGTGTTAATAATCCCTATCAACTCATACAATCACTGATGACTGGTGAAAGGCCATGCATTATCTTCCCCCTATTAGGTGAGAGGTGAGAATCCCTTGCAACAAAAGATAAAATCAAATCTAGTATGTCTAATCCTCATCAAAATATCAATGATGTGAAGAAAACTAAAACTAAAATTGAAATAAGCATACTAATACTACCAAAAATGTTATTCAAGCATTTGAATTGAAACTTCAAGTGAATAGGTAATTGGAGAATGGGAATAGTGCTCCAACCTCTAATAGATCCTCCAACCTCTAGTGTGACACTTATATTTATTGATCGAAAGGATCTTGATAGACATGTAATAGATGCTATGTTCTTTAATAGCATAATCATGAGGTGACATTATGAAAATTTTCATGTTGAAGGTGTTGGTTTCCATAAAAATGCACCTTTATACATCATGTTTAATACATTTGTCATAAAAAAATATATAGAAAATTCAAAATATAAAATTTACCATTATAACGTGTCTAGAACATCTAACGACCTATAAATAGACTGGTCACATGACTACCTTTGGATAAAAAAATGTCATGTCAAAAAAATGATTCACAATATAGGTTACTCAATGTTGAATGCGATAAAATTGTGACCATAATTAAAATATTTTGGAGGATTTGAAAACTTGACCTTGAATGCTCAATGTATTAAATTTTTGTAGTCATCAATTCCACCATGAAATAAATTAAAGATTAAAATGAAATACTTTATCCTTAAACTTTCCCAAATGTGAATTTTGAGTGTTTACATATGTAAAAGGCTACATGCACAACAATTGAACCTGTGACCTTTTTCAATAGTAATGTCTTGAAATTATCTCACAAACAACCTCACCCATCCTGTTGGGTGAATCTTTGACTTCAAAAATAAATATTTGATAACTATTTTGATGGTGTAAACCCCCAAATAAGAGAAATATGTAGCAATAGTAATTTATTTTTACTTTCCAAAATTTTGTTTTTACTAATAGTGAATAAAAATATCTAGCAAGCAATTTGAAGCACTATGCATTTTTACCTTTGAGGGACCCATTTCAATGCATCAAAACATATCATAAACAATGTCAAAACTAAATTATTTTCTTTGTACTTATAACATCATACATTGCTACAATACATTTTCTCTAGCTTGGGATGCCAAGGGGCCATAAAAGAAGTTGTACAATGGGTGATTTTACTCTAAAAATATGACCAGGATATTTGAAACAATAAAAAAATCTATTATTTTATGTTTCAAAAGGTATATTAACTATTTCAATGTATTTCAATGCTTCCCTATACCCTTTGCTTTCCCATATGTTGTAATAGTTTTTAAAATGTTTATTAATGGTTGTTCGGATGGTTTGAAAGCCATACAACTGTAGTTAAATCAGGTTTTATAAGTCAAAACTTATTCAAAATGATTTAATTGCCATTTGAAATTGATTTGGGTCGTATAATGATTATTTTCTTACTATAAAATACCTTCCAACTGACCTAGTTTGCCATACAAGATAGAGATTTAAAAGTTTTGTAAAGACCATGCATTCTCAATACTAGTTTGAAAAATCAAAATTTATAATTGGAGGAAGTTGTATAGGTTTGAATTAGGGAATAAATTTTTTACCATATAATGTAAAGTTGAATTATTTTTGGTTGCATATATACAAAGAGGTGAAAGCTTATAAAGCTTTTATAGGGTGGTTACAGGACCCAAATAACTCTCCCATGAAATAATTAACCTATTAACAAGTTTATAATTTTTTTACTAACATATACTAAAAACATAAGAAAAATAAAATTAGATAAATTGACCCAATAATGAAAATATTTTCCAAAATGCTGCAATTAATTACCCTTGATTAGTACTACTACCTCCCTAAGGCCTCTATCAATTCATTTATACAACTCATGGCTGAATTCATAAAATCCTTTGACATGATCAAAATTCTAAAAAATAGCATTCAATAATTCCTCCATATCAAACAAGAAAATAATGAATTAGCTACCCATTCAATTACGAGATTGTGGTAGGTTATATATTCATCTACCAGGGAACTAGATATGGATCAAAGAGAGTGTTTCATGTAAATTTTTATTTATTTCTAAGAAATATTAAACTTGAAATAAGGGTGAGGTTAGTATAACCTAGATGTGGTTTACATTCCATGATCTAGATGATTGTAGATACTCTTCTTTGGCTTGGGAGGATGATCTCTAGATAAGAAAGCACTAAAGAGATGGTTGATTAGTTAGATAGTAGGGTGGATTGTCTATCAAGTTAGATCCAAGAAGCATAAGCTTACTTGGAGGTTGTCAATCCACACTTTAAAAAAATTAATTTATGAAAATGGAAGATAAATTTCTTTCATAAAAAATAGAAGCTACTAAAATCAAATACAAGGAGTGATTAAAAAGAGATGAATTTGACTAATTATAGTAATAAAAAATTAAATATTAATGCTAAATAAATTAGACATGGTTCAAAAAATAGGGTGATGTTCTGTGATCAAGCAAAAAGTCAAAAAGTGGGACTTAGTCAAGGTTTGATAGGCCAAATAAGCTTGCTATTAGAATTAACACACAATGACCATCAGTTGTTGGGTATGACCATTAGTGGGTAGATGACTATCAGTGGTTAGGTGACTATTGATATTTAAGGGTAGACCATTAGTGGTTAGGTAACCATCGATGGTTACTATTAGATTTGACTTGGGTAAAATAAAGTTTGCTTGGGAAGGCTGGAGAGGATTTTTAGAGAAGAGAAACAATAGAACTAATTACTAAAAATAGGTACTTAGATTTATTATTGGTATGAAGAACATTGAGGTAAGTGGATGAAAACTTGTTGTAAGTTTTAAATAAATTTTGATAGAGTGATGATGCCTCGGTTATTGATTGATGAAAAACACTTTTGATCTCTATCTTAGTTACTAGAAACTAGAAAAATACCTACACAAGAAGCTCTGATGCACAAGATTTTAATGACTGCTGATTTATCCTCCTTATTTCACCTCCTCCTCTTCTCTTTATATAGGAAAAAAGGAGTGGTGAAATGAGAGTTTCAACAAGTTATCTAATTTTAGCCTTGACATGCATTAATTATGCACATAGATCAAATAGTTAAAAATAAAAAAGTAATTTACAGTTGAGTGACATTTAACCCTTGAGGTGGTTAAAAGTTAACCATCGATGGTTATGGGTCAACCATAAATGGTTGAGAGGGAAAAGGTAAAATGCTTAGGGTTAGCCATTTTGATTAGGTTTGGTGGTTGAAAGGTTGTGAATTGGTCCTGAGAGGGGTAAGGGGTGGCCAAAGGGTTGGTACAACATATAAAACCATAGTGTATGGTTTTTTAGTGTCTACATTTTCCCCCTTTTTTTATGTAGATTCTATTAGCAAGTTGCAAAATAAAAAATGAAAGGTTGGGTCAAAGGTTTAGCTACCTTGAGTATGGAAGGAAGTGTTCCCTCTCAAACTAAGAATTGATGAGGTAAAATAGAATTTGATATAGGTTTGATAAGTGATTAAGTGGGTGATAACATTAGTGATAGGTTGGGTATTAAAACACAAACCCATGCATAAAATATAACTAAGTGTGATATCATATATCATGCATATATTATACTACCATCATTGAGTTAGTTGGGTAAGACTATGGATGGTACTAGAAGGACAAGTGATAAGTGGACCAAGTGACTGCATTTAGGCATGAAAGTTAGGTTGTACTCATAAACACAAGTCTCTTAGGTAAGGTTAGTGTATTTACAGGTACCCAAAGTAGGAAGTGCTCTTGGGAAGACATAATTGGGTCAGTGCACAAAAGTAGCACCAATTCAAGTTTGTTCAAGATGATAATGTAGTTGTAGTGGTCAAAATAACCAAAGTAAGGTCATTGTAAAGCACATGAAATTTGGGCCAAAATGACCAATGTCGAGGTTACATGGTTGGTTTTTTAGTTAGTAGAGAATGAGGTACTCCAATGGTTGGTAGTGGGAGTTTTAGTGTGGGATTTCCAAATCCCTAAAGGGTTTGAATTTTGATAGTCAAGGTTAACCATCAGTGGTCATCCAACAACTGTTAGTGGTCATACATCAGCCCTAAAAGGGGTGGTGTTAAAAGGTTGAATATGGCTTCTATTTTCTCATTAGAAAACCCATGAAAATTGAAGTTGTGTTGAGAGAAGAAAAATGATGGTAGTTGGTAAGTGATTGAGTTGACTAAGGTGGATTAGGTGAGGGTGATTGAGAATGGATCTTTGAGCTAGAGTAGCTAACTAGGATACACAAGGATGAGGGAGAGCATGGGGCTAGGCAACAATGGTTACCAAAGGTCCTCCATGATGAAATTCATGAAATGAGGTAGGTCTTACATTTGAATTGGCTTATTTTCTTGAATTTTTTATTATTGGTGGTGAATTTGGTGTTTGTAGACTTAGGTTTTTAAGGTGAAGGTTTGGGAGATTTAGATTTGGAGTTAAAAATGGTAGATTGGGGTAAAATTTTAGAGGGGTAATGTAGGTAGGGGAAGGTAAAATGGAGTTAGGTAATTTTATGATTGATATGTTTGATGTTTTGATAGATTAAGATGCTAGGGTTAGGGTTGATTCATCAACAGTCACTACATAGTGACCATCGGTGGTTTTTATTGACCATCACCAATTGATAGGCGACTATCAAGAAACTAATGAATATAACATCAGAAGTTGACTAATTAACCATTAGTGGTTAATGATTGATTGATGATGGTTCTAAAATTAACCATCGTCAGTCAACCCTCAATCATTGATGGTTGCAAGAAGGTTTAGAAATGGGCAAAGTTGGGGTAGAAGGTTTAATTGAAGGGCTTAGTTTAAGTGAATGGAAAAATGTTTAGGGTAAGGGTAGTGGTGAAGGGTTTAGGGTAAGGGTAGTTGTTAAGGGCTTAGGGTAAGGGTAGTGGTTACATAGATGAGATAAGGTAGAATAGGTGAATTTGAAGGTAAGTCTTGGGTATAGGTCATATTAGATATAGTTTTGGGTATTGAGATGAGTAGGTTTAATGTAGAAGGTAGGAGTAATTGGTAGAATTCATAGGCAAAGTATGCCAAATTAGGTGAATTAAAGTATTGATAGCAAACCCTATAGATGAGGGAGTAGTTACAAATGCATGATATAGTACTTTAGATACTTGATGAGGTACATTGAGGCATGAATGACATAGATTAGGATTGTATGACCGATGTAGGTCTAGGAGGCATGAGGTATTATCATCACGCACCTTAAGATGCAATGATATTAGTGGCACTCCTTGAGAGATGGGATCTAGCCACTAAGACATTCTTACTATTGACATGTGAGATCACCATTTTACTAGAGGACATCTACTAGATAATACAGTTACCCATACAGGGTGAGTAGATATACCATATCACCACTAATGAGAGAGATAGGCATATGGATCACCTATATAGAGAGGAACTTGTGTTAGTAAGGTGGAATGTAGGAGGATTTCACTATACACCTTTGTTTTATAGGGATAAAGATGTGAGATGGCTATTCATGATGATGATGATGATATACGTCACATGTTATGATGTCCCTGATTCTATTAATGGGTGATTTCCATACTTATTACTGTGAGTTTTTGTGGAGATGTGGTTGGATAGTATAGAATTTTCCTAGGCACTTATTTTATTAGTTCATATCTATCAGGATACTATTCCCATAGGAGATATGGGATCATCATTGGTTTTGTGTTACATTTTTGGGCATATGAGCACATCAAGTTAAAAAAACTTAGGGGAGGAGCCCGAGACCTAGATTGGTATAAAAATAGATTAGAGGCACTTGTGGAGGGTTAGGTCATTTGGAATCCATATGTTATATTTACAACCTGGGTGAGTTATGCCAAACACACTCTATCAATACAGAGCTATCAATCAATTTTTGGGAGGTGAGACCATGAGGTTGAGCTTATCCTATTTGATAGAGTGATGAGATAGTTTGAACTCATCCATGATAATCTAGGTGAGTTCATAAGATATAGGTAGGAGGAAACAAAGTTCCCATTACCTATATGAAATGCAAAGGATGTATTCACTGATCATGAGGAGCTAATAATGAGGGTTGATATTGATGATGCAAGTGTTACTGGTGAGTACCATGTGTGGTTCTAAGTATATTATGATGTAACCATTTTTGAAGGTGATGGTGGCTATTAGGACATAGATGTAGATGTTGAGGTGGGGGGTAGTGATCAGAGAGGTGAGGGTGCCCCAGATAAATAGGCATTGATTTTTGAGAGGGATCAAGAATAGGTAACACTAACCACAACACATGCATCCTTAGTGTTAGTGACCTAAGAGAAAGATGTAGCATAAAACCATGTGGCCACTCTTACTAGAGAGAGGGATCAGGTTAGGGCTCAGCTAGCCACTATTACATAGGAGAGGGATTATCTTAGGTAGGTAGGAGGGTGAGTACAAGCACCTATGGGACTACCATATACTATCTCCATGGTGAGATATGTTGTGATAGTGGAGGATATAAGGTATTATGAGGCCTTAGTTTTTACACATCTTCCTAATGAGACTAGATGGGGTGAGTATAGAGTAAGGCTTATTATATGGGCCATCAATATGACACCAAGTCAGTGGGTCACATCTATAGGTGGCTAGTCAAGCTCAGGAGGTGGATAGGTTATGAGAGGTATTAGTGCTCTAGGGTCTTATATTGTTATGATACATTTTAATTTTGATGTACTATATGAATTTGATACCAGTGTGTGAGCTGATATAGTGAGATGTATATATCTAGTTGAGAGACATGTATATTATTGTATATATGATCATTATTTTGTTTATGAACTCATGATATATAGATTTGATCATGGTTTATAGTTATGGATGTGATGTTATTTATGAGATGATGTGATTTTATGATGATTATGTTGTTATGGTTTATGTGTACTCACATAGCTAGGCATGTGATGATTTGAATATTTAATTTATGTTCATGATGATATTCACTATTGATAGATGTTGCTTATGATATGATGATGATTATGACGTGGTTATTATTTATTGGTGACTTATTTTTATGGTGTATTCTCACGATGATGTTGATATTTCATGGATGTTGTTTATGTGATGATGATTAACAAGTTATGTTTTGTTAGACATGGCTATGTTGTTTGTGATTATTGTCATGGTTATGGATGACTATGCTCATGTTGTAGTTATGGTTATGATTTTATGATATTGATAAGATAATATTCATGCATTGAATTAATGAGCCTATGCCTCCTTATCAATATTAGACATGTGGTGGATGACATATGTGAATGACTCATTCATTTTTGATGTATGATGAAATTATGGTAGATATGGTAGATGGTTAGGTGATGTGATTGATCACTAGATGATGTTTGATATATGATAAGGTTAATTCATTAGAATTTTCTTATGATTAAAAACACTTAAATAAATAAGGTAAGAAGTCAATCACTAAATAAAACATATTTACAGTTAAATACTACAAATGGACTGCATTCATTTAGATGAAGGTGAAGTAATCTTAAAACACAAAGAGTAAGTTGGATAATGAAACTAAATGTGAGAAGAGATGAGAAAATAAAAAGAAAAATGTCTTAATGAATGTATCAACAAGTAGTTATGAGAAAAATAAGAATAAGCCACAATGCTTCTTCATTGACAAAGACTAAGACAAACTTAAGGTAGATCAGCTTATGAACATAAGCCCTTAGAATGCTTCACATTAGCATTCATTAATCGATTAATTTTTTTTGATCACCCAATTTCAAGTAAGATAAAAAATACCTTGCTTATAGAGGGTATAAAGGGGAGGTGGATGGTGATGGAACTTCCTTGTGAGACTAGCATACCTCTACTGCAAGTTACCAAAGAGATAGTATAAACAAGTCCATGTCATACAAGGTGTAGAATGATCAATGCAGGAAGTATACTTATGAAAGTTGATTGTGGGTTCCAAATTAATTTTTGCCTCTTTTTGATTTTGATAATGGGCCATTTGATTGGGAAGATGATCTATGTGATAAGCTTCCTAGGAATTGATATGTTTTGACAAATGCTTTACTCAGTGATCCTTCAAGGGAGTGGTATAAGTTTGTGAAATTTGGTTTTAAGGATTTTGATAGTTGTCCTTCAAGAGAGCAGGCTACCTTACATTGAGAAATTTTTATTAGTTTTGGTAGCTATACTTCAAGGGAGCACTTTATGAATGCCAGGAATAACCCATAGAATACATAATGTTCTACTTGTGTTGTGATCTTTTTGATTGATTTTGTTTTTTATATTGACATGGATTTGCTTATATAGGCTCAAAATTTTCACCTTCATGAAGGCAAAAGCTAGAACAAAATAAGGTTGATGAAGGGTAAAAAAGGTTTAAGTGACAATGACCATGGGAATCTATCCTATGAAGGGACATAAAGTAGCATGAGAATAATGCTATGAGTAGATCCATGGTACCCATGTTCAAGATTAAGTTGAGGATGTGATGGATAATCACATGATCCAAATGTAATCAGTTGTTCTTAAAATAAGGATATATATATGGGGAAAACAAGGGATGAACTTAAGTTAGACCAAAGGTAAGGTCAATCTTGTTTAATAAAAGAAAGGATGTAGATGTGAAGCATTGAGGGGCTCAATTTTTGGTTTCCCTTCAAGAGAGGACAATTGGTAAGCTCTTGATCCATACCTGTGCATTATGATATAAGATTCAAGCCAATTAAAAGAAAACTTGCCCCACTTACTTTTTTCCATATTGGTTACATGTTGATTTTACTTTAAGATAAGATCTCTGATATTAAATTCTTACACTTTGAGGTGTTTGTTATAAGCATGCTTGATTCACTCTTGATAGACATGAGGATGGGCAAGCATAGCTAAATGGTGTTCATCAAGTAGATCAAGTTGGGTTAAATATTCTTGATGATAATCACCCTAAAAAATGAGATCTTGTAGGGATAATCAAAGAGAGGGAATTTGGATTTCGAGAGGCAAGACAACCTCTAATATAAACTAAGAGAGAAAGGGGTAGCACCCATAGGGGTTTGAATGCTAGTACGATACACCCATAAGGAAAAGGGGATGTGTAAATTCCAATCCTTAGCATATGAATTAACCATTTGAGTTAGAATGTTATTGAGAGTTTTATTAGAAGCTCCAACCTATCCATTTTTTTGTGGATGATAAAGCAATGAGAAACTTAACTTGATACCGAATGTGTCAAAAATACCTTTGACTTGTTTGTTATTTAAATATTTATCAATGCTGGTGATTATTTTATGAGGAACACCAAAATGATAGATAATGTGATGGTTGATAAAATCAATGATCTTTTTGGCCTTGGTTGAGATGATAAGAATAACCTCTACCCATTTGGTGAAATATTCTATTTTAGTGATGATAGAATGATGTCACTATGAATAATAGAGATTAATTTCACTGATAAGATCCAAGATCCATTAGGGGAAGGGCCAGATATCTTTGGATACTCAAAGACTATGGCTAGGTGCATGATGTAAATTAGCATGTTGTTAACATTTAACACACTTCTTCACATAATCACAACAATATTGGTTGAGAGTAGGAAAGTAGTAGCCAAGGTAAAGGATACGTTTAAATACATCTAGACCACTAAAGTGTCCTCCACAAATCTCATCATGCATTTCCATGATAGCATGAGAGGCTTCATGGATGCATAGGCAATGGAAGAGGAAACCATAAAAGCCACATTTATAAAGAATTCCCTCAATATGTTGTAATGAGAGGTACTTCTTGTCATCAAATATTGCACCCTAAAAGACACTATTTAATCTTCTTCTAGATTTGGACAACATGGGAACATTTCCAGGTATGTGGGTATACCTATATCAGAAATGAGCCTCTAAGTTTAAGGGATAGTTCCTTGAATATATCATGCAATGTTTGTCACTTAAGCTACTACTTATTTATGGAGGAAAAGAGTTAGAAAATACATAAATTTAACCTAATCTAAAGGAGTTGATTTACCAAGAATATATTTGACATGACCATCATATTTTCTACCACAATGAAATAATGTATAGGAGCTAGTCTCTAAGTCTTAATGGGTTCTAACATGAGTATTTCAATATAGAGGTGAGGTGTGAGTATAAATATAAGTCAAATGAACTAGAGGGAAAATTACACACTCTAAGGATAATTTTACACTTGAAAAAAAATATTCACACACTAGACTACACTCTATATGACTTGTTAGATTAAGAACTCTTGCTCAAACATGAAAGGATAAGGAAAGAAGGATATGGAGTTATCACTTCTCATCACCATACATCACTTACAGACTTAGAAAATTGTTCAAAACTTAGACAAAAAACTTGTATTAATGTTCAAAGGGAAAATATAACATTAGTCTAATAGGGATTCACCATACATGGTGTGGTATCCCTTTTACAATAGCTCAAGACCTATACTTATAAAAGAAAAGCTGCAATAGGAAGGGGCCTTGGCACTCAAAAAGGGAATTAAAAAATTCAAAACCATTTGAAAAGTAGTTGAAAGTGCCTCTAAAAATATGCTCATTTAGACCATTTGATTGATCCCCATCACTTTCAGTCATTAAAAAGTTACAATATTCCCTCTTTGATCAACCTTGGTGGTTGTAAAGGTGAAATCAAGCATTCCCATTAGGTTCAAGCATCCATCCAATTAGAACAACTAGATAAATCTATTAGGGATTTGTCCTAGTGCTAAACCACTCTAAACTAGTTTGTCATGATGTGTATAGTAGAGGGATGCAATCAATTTTGCGTAGTTGGTCCTAGAGATGAAAATTTTTGAGTCTTATGTGCATGCCTTCATGGCACCCATCAGAATGCTAACTCTTGCTTTACCCAGATCATGCTCAAACTAGTTCTTCTGCTCATGGGTCCACTATAGATGGAAAACCAATCTCAAAATATTAGTTTTCTTATATTTTTTATATTATTAAAGGAGTCAAGGGTTTAATATATGCATGGACACTTATTTTAGAATGGAAAACATAGTCATTAGACAATTCTACTTAAAAGATGAACCCTATAAGTAATAAATCCATAAACCAGAGGTCTGTGTTAATCTCTAGTGGCATCCCTATATGTTCTTTATACCTAACTACATCATATTGACCGCTCTATGGAATTTGAATGAGATTCAATGGCATCAAGAAGACCCTATAAAACCTTATTATACATGGTCAAAAATAGTTTCTTGACCTCCATCAAAAATCCTAAGCTCACCTTTATCCTCGACCTTAATTTTCATTGGTTATCGATGTTCAATGTAGCTCATTGACACTTTGAATCTAATCACTCTATTATATTTGCTAGGTCTAAATGAACATGAAGCATGAGATCTACCTTTGAATTATCAACCTTATCCTCACACCACATTTCAAATGTGTTTTAATCTTTAGGATCCTACTATTAGTCTGCCAGCTTACATTCTTACACCATGTGTCAATCTCTCGATCTATCTTACCATTTAACTTATCTCACACCATTGGATCTCCTTTTCATGATTAAAAATGAGCCATTAGATCTTATAAAAATCTTGAGCATTAACTCTGACCAACTTATGCTCATTAGGTCTCTATTTGAAAAGCTCTATAAATGTGACACTTGTCACTTACATGCTCACTCAAGGTTCCTTTTGACAATTTGAATTCATTATGATCTATTGGATCTTCAATATATGATTGAACATGAGCCATGAGATCTGCTTTAGTTTGAAAACCAATGACTATTTATTGGGTCTTAAAATTGACATTTTTGTAAACATATTAAACCTTTTTACCAACATTGGAGGCCTAGATATTAGAGTATAGAAATCATGGAGGTGTCAAACTTTTATAAGATGTTATTAAGGCCAAAAGGGACAAACCCATTTGATCAGATGGTCTCAAGAGATTTCAATGAAAATATATTCAAATTTCAAGATGGCTAGTCCATTTACTCTTGCATGACGTCCTAGTGACGATTGAACTCAAACAACTAAGTATGGGGAACTTATAAAAATGCCTAAAAGCCCATATTTACACATGGATAACTCTATTTGTGATTTGGTAGAGGACCTCAAACTTGGCACATAGAAACTTGGGACTAAGTTAAACAAACCCATGAGATCACCTTCCTCTATAACTACCACACATATGAGATATAGATTTTTGAAAGTGCTCACTCAGCTCTACTAGAACTTTCCTGAAAATGGCTTAGTATGGGAAAATAAGTAGGAAGTGACTGAGGAGCCAAACTTGGACCTTTGTAACTTTTGATGTGCTTAGGTGAAGGACCTAAGATTTAGGATATGATCTTGGCACAAAAGGGAAGAAACCCATATGACTAATTGACTTTGACTTGTCCACATGTGGCAACTATGATGTCAACAAAGTGTCCACTCAGGAATTCTACTACTAGGTCCAAGTGTCTCTATCAATATAATAAAGAACCAAATGGATTGTATGTAATATCTAAGCCATTTCAATCATTATTATCATCCTATATGGTCTCAACTTTTTTGAAACAACCCCCTTTACCCCTTTAAAAGTGTCCTTTAGAACTTTTACTTGGTCTACTTCACTATAGAAAGGTCTTTTAGAGAAAATGTGGAAGACACTTGCCTGAGAAATTGACCCTTCAAATTTTTGAAAAGTGATCTTTTTAAAAGAAAAGTACCCTTTAGAAACCTTAAAGTGGACCATTTTGCTGAAGAAAAGTACCCTTTAGAAGAAGTGTTTAGGATACTTTACTTGAAAATGTGCCCTTTGGGAAAAGTGTATTGGACCAATTTATTAGAATATATCCTTTAAAACCTTTAAAAAGCACCATTTCTGAAAGAAATGACCCTTTAGGGAAATCATTTTGGATAAAATGCCCAACACTTTTTGACACTTATCCAAAAACCCTAACATAAAAGTCTTGAAATAATTAAGCCTTGTATATTTATTGTGGGCTTTATGTGGAACACTTCCTCTAAAAGAAATCTGAATTCTCCAATCACTTGGCCAAAATTTGAACAAAACTTCCAAGTGTAACTTTAGAATTTTCTAGACCTACTCTTGTAATTTCTCAACACCATGAAAATATACTACTTACATATATGATCAAAATGATTCTTAAGACACCAAAAGACACAAAGACTAGGCTAGGCTATGACCCACTTAAAATGGCATATGAATTGACATCAAACAAAGCCACATCATACCCTATGACATTACAAAATGCCTCTATACAAGACTTTGACTATATAGGGGTGACCCATTTTGGCTTTTGGGGAAAAAATGGTCAACATTATTTGGTGATTTATTAGGGGTGGTATGTTTGTTATGCCATGAATAGTTGCCCAATCTGTCCATTTGGCTATGGAGTCACAAGCATACAAGTTGGACATATAAAATACTTTAAATAGTATACAAAACACAAGAAAACAATAGGAATAAAACACAAAGCAAGGAATTAAACAAAACACACTGTAATGCATCCCCCACCCCCTCACTCCTTTAATCTAGTAATGCATAAAAACTAAATTTACTAGTTTAAAGGAAAATAAAATGAATACCTTGGTGAAGACAACACATCTTATCTTTGCTTGAAATTTATTTAAACCTCTTGTTTTAATAATACTTGTAATAAAAGGCATGTCAAAAATTAATCAATGTATATAATTTATAAATGAATAATAATAGAAAGTAACATAAAGAAAGAGTATGGATATAATACAACTATGTATGTGCTATGTAATAATGACGTTGGAACCTTGGAAACTAGAGAAGTAGAAGGGAACTTAAAACCTCATCCAACTTATATCAAGGAAGATGAGTGAGATCACAAGTGTTAGTGGTGTTATGTTTGGAATGGGGAGAGTTAGGAGGTGATCATTCCCCCAACCCAAAATAGGAAAAGTAGTGCTTTTACCATCAAGAGTCTCATCTCCCAACCAACACAAATCAAGTGCATAACCTAGTGAGACTAGATTATTCAATCACTCCAATATATAAATAAAACCAATTGATGTAAATAGATAAGGCTCAAATAATAGTATGTAACATTCTAACCTAGGTGTCGGTCTATCATTTGATAAATTCTATGATATATCAATAGTCCATAATGTGGTAAAAATAAATGATAACCTAGTGAAATTGGAAGATAGATCAATGCCTGAGTACCTAGAAGGAATGAACCCTTGTTCATGCCCCCTGTCATATTTGGAGTGAATATAGTAGTTTGTATATATTTTGCCTTTTGGTTTTTTGTATAAGTACTATTGATGTGTAATCTATATATAATAGTAATACCAATGTATAGAATGTTGATCAAAATATATATTTCATGCATACACTATGAAGGAGATATAGTGAGTTTTAACATGGAATAAATGTGGAGGACATGTTTCCATAACATTTCCCTAGTATAATTTGCATAATTTTATAATTGTGTAAAAATGTGGAGGACATGTTTCCAAAACATGCTCCCACTATAATTTGTATATGTTGAATATTGAATAAATGTGGAATACATGTTCCCATAACATGCCCCCACTAAATTTGAAACTATCAATATGTAGAAGCCATATCTTTATGACATGACCCCACTAAATTTGAAAATATCAATATGTAGAAGCCATATCTTTATGACATGATCCCACTAATATGCCTCCCCTTTTGGGAAGAGGGAAAATAGAATTTTCTAGTCACCTCATCACAAAGGGAATAAGTGACAATGTCATGTATATGAGTGTATAGTAACCAATTTTACTATGGTAGTGGTGTTACCAGATAATTTAATGTTGTGTGGGTACCAGCTGTGATTTTTAATAATGTGTAAGTGAAATTTTAATTAAATTTTTGTATTTCTTAAAAGCTTTCCAAATTAGTATAATGTCAAAGTTCTCATTACTTGGATCCCAACATAACTCATGGTTTTGAATTTGGGAATCTTATACTCAAGATATGTGTATTTGAAGTTCTTATAGAAGTTGTATATTAAGAGTTTTTAATAGAAATTTCAATTCATTTTTACTTTAATCTTTTTACAATTTTGAGGTTTGAGTAGGAAAAATACAATGGCACATGTTAAAGCCCCATGACCATTGTAATATAAGGTGCTCTAAATAGCCTTAGTCAGACAAGACTTTGAGGAATTGGTAAGTAGGTTTAAGTGTGAATTGCATGTTAAAGTTATATTTTTGAAGTTTGTCATTTTTTTTTTGTTTTTAAGTGTTGATGAACACTTACTTCAAGGATTGGGATAATTGCATCTAGTTCTTGATGTTATTGTTCATTGTTTGATGCAACTATTCAACACTTGTGTCTTGTATCTATGCTAGCATCTGACGCTATTATCTTACTATTTTTTTGGGTTTTAATTATAAATTTTGTATTTGATTTCTATAATACCCTAACTAATGATTGTTTTTACCTATTTTTATTTTTAGAAAGATTTACATATCTGAGAGTTTTGTCATGGTAGGAATTTTTCAATGTTGATAGAGTTAAGACTAGATGTGGTCAATTGGGCCAGGATATATCATGATAGATTGGGCCATGTGGTCTAGTTATAATAGGTCCCTTATGACATCCACCTTCTCACAACACTAGTCGAGAGGTGAAACCTAGATATATTAGCTTTGAATAAGGGAGATAATAGTTATATTGGAGGATGTGTATCACATTTTTCAATTAATTATTAGAAGTGAGAGAACACAGGTTGTAAGAGATGGCAACCATGGTTATATTTATTAGTCCCATAGGTATTTTACTAGGTAGAGAGCACCAAATTTAGATCTAAGTAATATGGTGTCTTGATAGCATTATCAGAGGTGATGTTTCAAGGCTAACAAAGTTAATTTGTGTACTATTAAACTCATTTATAGTAGTGGAGTATGGAACTATTATAATTTCTTATCACATGTATCATATAGTTTGATAGATTAAGTAGGAGGGTACCTAATATTTTTAGGGTCATACCATATTGGCCCACATATATAGATATCTATACATAATTAAATTAGAGAGATATGATGGTTGTATTAGAGTTGGCACTTTATTACAAGTGTGGGCTTATGATTATATTTTAGTAGTTTGGCCCATTAGTGGACTACTATTTGGATGGGTCCATCCACATACATTTGTAGAGTAGTGGGTGTTCCCTCATGGTGGAATACATACCATTATGGAGTATTGCACCATTTTTATTAGATTAACATTGGATCAAATTGAATGGCATTTTTATAAGACATTTGTTGGGTGGCCCAAGGATGGGCATGAGCTTTAGAGGATATGAGTCTGCATGTGGTTGGCTGACCACTTTATTGAGGTATATAAGTTATTTTAATATGACCATGTACTTTGGGAGTATGGTATAAGGTAAGGAGTGCCATCAACATCATACCCATGACATCATAAAATTTGGAGTGGGTATAGGCTCAATGATAGACCAAAACCTATGCCTAGGATCTAGACCCATGTCATAGTGATGAGAGAGATCATGTGGTTCCCCTAGCTATAGGGGATGATGTAGGGTGTACTAATGACTATAAATGGTGGTGGGTAGGGGCTCATTTTCCATTATTTTTCTTCATCATAATTTCCCATCTTGGTGCCATACATATGGCATAAGTAGATGCAGGAGGAGATGAAAGTGGTGGTGTTCCCATGGGACCAACACCTATATATGTGATGTCTATTAGAGACGCATGTAATTACCCTAATTTTAAATTATTTTATTTTATTTACATAATATTTGGTTGATAATGGTATTTGATTTATACTTTATATGTCTTGTGTGTAGGTGATCAGGAGTGGGATACCATGGTGAGCCATTCAATGTAGGATCTCACATAGAGTGTACCCATGGATATAGCTAGTGATGGATTTATTTAGATATTTCTTAATATGGTTGTCTATGTACCCTTATTTGATCTAGTGGCAAGGGTAGTGGCTATATACCACACTACAGTGACTAAATGGGAGGAGTTGCATACTGAGATAGATAGGTGAAACATCCCACAATGTAATTACACAAAGATCATTTAAGTTTTGATGGAGGGATATGACACTCTATGTCATGATCATAAATATATAGTCCACTGACTATAGACATCCAATTCTTACCACTATTGTGCCAAAATTATAAGTTTGAAAGACTTTTTACATTAATGGACAAACTAGACCAAAATCACCAAAATGCTATAATTCATCCACACACATCACATGAAATTACCAAACCATGTTAGTATGTCCCTAACTAGGTTATTACCCTATACGCAATCATTTTCTTCTTTTAATTTGTCTTGCGTCAAATTACAACTTAGCAAATTGATGTTCTCAATTGTTGAAATCCTCTGATTCATCTTCACATGTCATGTGTATGTGCTAATTCATGTCAAGGCACCCTAATTAGGGCATTTACCTATACAAAATTATCACCTTCCTCTGATTCAATTCCCATCAAAATGCAATTAAGAAAATTGACATTTTAAACCATTCTAATTAAATAGGTGACTAATTTCTAAAAATTGTAAAAAAAGACTAAATAAAATCATTAAGAAAAGTAAACTAGATTAAGAGCTTAAGTGAAAATCCATAGAAACTTAATGAATATCTAATATTGGAAATTATTAATTCAAAAAATATTAATAAATATGATGTCATGATGATGGCATCAACCTCAAAGTAAAAAATGAGAAATATCAACATAAATGAGATAAATATTAGATTTAAGGCTAGCCATGCCTTATTAATGCTCCTTTCTCACAAACATAAATGAATTCAAGCTCCAAACCCTAACCCAAGGTTAATCACACATGATTTGGAGTGAGTTGAAAAAATATAAATATAAGAGCCATGATCATAACCATTAAGATTTTTTTAGGTGGAAACAAATTATGTCAAAATATCTCTAGAAAGATTCAAACCATTTTCTATTTTTACCCAATCAAGATCCAAAACCAATTGGTACAAGAAGAGATGTTGGAGGCACTTTCCATACTACATTGACAAATACTTAGAGCACCAAATCTAGGCATAAACATTATTAACAGACTAATCTTGAAGGAGAGTCACTTAGGGAAGGCATTGTTTGTGTTTTTATTATCTAGGTTTTTGAGTCCATTGATCCACACCCCTCAAGGGAGTAGGCCTAATATGTTAGTTATTTATTATTTCCATTAATTTTATGTACTAATTCATGAACTAACTTATTTTTCAGCCCTATTCTACCCGAATAGGTGCATATGAGGAGAGAGTATGCGAGCTATCTCAAGCACAAAGGCCCACACTAGACCCATGTGATTCCACATTGAAAGGCATGATGGTGGTTGATATAGATAAATATTATAAGTATACACCTAAGGATATGAACCCAATATATGATGGATATTGTTATTTGTATAAAATCTATACCATTTTGATATATATGTGACATTATTCATAGTTTATTTTACTTCAAATGGATGTGCAATGTTTAATTATTTGTTTCTTTTTGTATGGTTTTTATTGCTTTATTTTTTAATGTATGTCTGTATATGTTAAATTTTATATCAAATATTTCAATTTAATCAAATGTTTGTATTATAGTGGTAATAAATAAATCACCATATGTAATGAGATCTAGATGCAAATATGAAAGCTTTACTACAATGATCACGTGGTAATATAACTATTGGTTTTATTTCTATTACTGACTCTGAAGTATCTATAAAAATATCTAGTGACTCTATATCTATATGTTTAGGTACCCATATCTGCTATGTAGGTTCACCTTTTCCATGTGTCTATTTATGAAGGACCCAATCGACCAATGGTTCTTTGGTATGATCAGTATGGGAGAGATTAGTCTTATGAGAGGGTACATTAGGAGAAGGACTTCTACTAGTGGTCACCTTTAGTGAAGATTGATGAACCATGTGATCCTCTAAAGGATAAACATGGGATGTCTCAACCATATTATAATATCCTTGAGAAGACGTATGTGAAATAGGTCTATATATGTCTTTTTGAAATGTAATAATTTCCTGACCAGATAACTGTGTAATATTTTGCTTAAGAGCAAAATAATCATTATCTCAATGCCCATTTATACAATGGTAAGTAAAAAAGTGTTTCCCTTTTAACTCTTCAAATATGTGTGGTGGGTAATGAGAATTAAGATGAATATTTATCATTAGTTTATCAAATAATGTGCATAATATATCATGTGGTCTACTCAGTACCAATCAAATTGAAGTGGTCTTTTTGTAGAGACGTATGGTTTGATTGTATGAGGTACTCTATAAGTTTGTTCCTTTCCTTTGTTCAAGACCTTTATTTTTTATTCTTTGTAATGAACTAATGGTTTTGAAGAGGGTTTTTGAAGTGGTTCATGACCCTTCTTAGTGTGTTTGTTTGCTTTGAGAATGCTATTTATACGATGTTTTCCTTTAGGTGGTAAGGTAGGTAACTTGTTTTTTTTAATTATTAAATATCATGCATATTTATGCACATCTTGATATAAAATAGTGAATGAAATAAAAAGGTTTATACAACACTCTTTATCTAAGAGGAGAAAGGAAACCCCTACTAAATATAAATTACACTTCCAAATCTGAAGGGGTATAGTTTAAGGAATATAATGTCCTTAAATCTGATAACATAGTTTGGAATGGACTTATTATTATTATTTTTTTAATACTTTTAAATGTTACAATGGTAATTAAAATAAGGTATATGTAAAAAAAATTGATAATAACCCATCTTTGATTTTTTAGAATGTTGACAAGGAACCATTTAGGAGGCTATAAAATCAATCTAGAGCCTCTTGAGCTAAAATTCAATGGAAGGCCTTCAATATTAGGCATCCATATTTAGCCCAATGTTCAAAGGAATGTTTATATTATTGTAAGTGAATATCAAGATCCCTGTGACCAATGGAGTAGGATAACTTAGGCATGATGAAATTGGAAGGGTAAGGAGACTCAAACACATCTTGACTAAGAGGTTGTTCCTTTTACATATTCTCCTCAAAGGTAGCCTCATGATATGAAACTTGAAACTTAAGAGTATTAACTTGTTGTTGAAGATCTACTATGTTAGTCATGATGGATAGCATATCACAAGGAGAGAGTGGTGAATAATTTGAATATTTTCTTAGGGGTTGTAAATTACTATTCATATGAAATATATTAATGATATATTATTGACCACCTAGGATCATCACATGGTTGTATAATATTTTTTAAAGGAGTATCCATGGCCAAAGAGATAATTATATCATTTTGTATATCATGAAGGTTTCTATCATCATCATTACAAGGTGATATGTTATTTGAAGTTATTTGACATATAATAAGAGTAGGGTAAGGAAATTCACTTGTAAACACATTCTCTTTTTGAGAAGAAAAGGCAAAGGAGGGAGGAAAAGAAACATTTTCTACTTTATTTGTAACACTAAGAGAGGGAATAATGCAAGTTTTACTTTTATTTGTATCAAATGTACATGTAAAGTTACTTGTATCTCCACATAATGTATCTATTATAACCAATTTCTTAGGACCTTCACATGTATTTTCATTTTGTCATTAAAGCAAGGGAGGAGAGGATGTAATACATGCATTTTTCTCATTATAATTTTAGAAAGAGAATTACTTTCACTATTTCAATTTGAGTGGTCCAAAGATGGGATAAGAATTTCAATATTATCATCACTTTGACAAGAAAACACAAACTAAATTTATTCAATAATTTTATTATTGTAAGGATAAGAAGGACATTCAAATTTTGATGCATCTAGAGAATGTACAACATTTTGACGTACAACATGATTTATGATAGCTTCTTGCTTATATACGGTATCATTTGGTTGCAATGCACTAAAAAAATGTATTGTAATTGAATTTTTAGACCTTTCATCATTGGAAAAGTAAGAAATAAGAGAACTAGTCTCTACATACCCAAGAGGAATATGATTACACTCATATCCATATGAAAGAATACTATGATCATTACCATGTTCATTTATACTTGTATTTTCATCATTAGTTATTTTATTATCATACTTATAAGAAAAATAAGAGGTGTTATCTTATTTTATTTTTTTAAAGATATTTATATGAAATATATTGATCATCAAGAATATTAAATAAACAATCCAAAGGGTGGGGCTTTGCAAGGCCTTATGTAAGAAAATACGTGACAACTTTAACTTAACACCCAATCACAAAGAGTGAAAGAACAATGCCTAGAGTAAAGATATAAAAATGCAATCCTTAAAAGATTACCAATAAATAAATTGAATCTAAAAAATAAATATAGAAACCTGAAATAAATTTTGGAAGGAGCAAAAACCCTACATGTAAACTAGGGTTTGGCTTAACAAACATAGGATAGGTTCACCAGAATGTTTTATGCTATTTGGGGTTTTACACAAACACACTTAAACAAATAAAACTATTTGAAAAAGTAAGACTATATTCATATTCACACTAAAATACATAATTTAAATTTACCTAATTTAATATGTACAATAAATACAATTAAATATAATGCAACAAAGGGGTAGAGAGATCATATCTTGTTCTAATTTTGGATTTGGGATGTGACAGTGACTCGGAATCATCTTAGGGTGTTAATCAGGTTGTGTAATTTTCTCACTCTACGTTTTGGTTATTATATCCTACATGATACTTGTATTGACCATAAATAGTTTCCTCAATGTAGATTTCCAAATTTGACATAGGAGTCTAACCCAAAGTACACACATAAGTGGATCAAAAACTTTGTCATACTTTAGATGTCACATGTGTGATATTTGGTGCTTTAAAATATGTCCATCTATGTGCGAGATCTATCCAATAAGAAAAACCCTGATCATCTTACCTTTGACCTCCTATAAATTGATAAAAATGGGTTAGCATGTAAGTCAAGCTAACCCTGGTAACCCTAGTTGTTACTAAGTGTTAGCTACATAGTTGATACTCCAAAGAGGGCCTCAAAATTGCATGTAGTTATTCCTCATAGGCATGTGTATAGAATCGTAATTATGTAAGTATATGCCCTTTTTCCTATGATAACCCTTTGGTATAAAAAATGTAAGAGTGTAATTATCTTTTAAGTGTTTTAAATATTTAATATAGTACTATAATACAATTTGATAGCTTAGAATATAAAATAATTGATAATTAGAACTTGTTTGATCAGATTTATAGGTAATATCATTAGACCATAACCTTTGTATGCATAAGGATCTATTATTTTTGAATTAATACCTAGTGGAACACAAAAATATGACAACATGGATAACAAAGGAGACAAAACAAATGGCCACCAAGCAATAGATATAAAAAAATAATAAAATGGCAATTCTGGACACTTGCATCATAGTTATAGAAATACATTGATGCAAGTGTCCAATATGGATGTAGGTGTCTATAGGATAAGAAACATAGGGGTAATAGAAAACAAAGGTGGGGATCCTTAAGGTACACTATATAAAAGATAAATTACAACATATAGTCCCATAGGGGTAGATAAAACAAGAGAAATAAGATGGGACCAAAAAGGTCCACATGAGGCTATGCGACTAGATATCTACCTCTTATTCAAGAGATGTATATATGTAAAAGGATATGAAACATGTTATGAAATTATGTTTGTACCAAATATGGGTATCTACACCAATGAACTCATTTTTCTTATTTATCAGAAACAAAATAATGAAATACCCTTATACAAATTTGTTGACTACTTCTATTTTTCCATCAGATTGAGGATGATAGGATGATCTATGATCCAACTAGGTGCCCAAACATGCAAATAATAAAATCCAAAAATTACTAGTAAATATGGGATCTCAATCACTTACAATGATATTTGGAGTACCATGTAATTTTTGAACTGTATTGAGAAAAAACATAAGCTATTTTATCTATGACAATGGTTGTGATGAGGGAAAAAATGAGCATACTTGGTGAGTCAATTCACAATGACCATAATAACATTTTTACCCTCAGATCATGGTAACTTAGAAATGAAATCCATGGAAACCTCCTCTCACATTTTTCTATGGATGGATAAATGTTACAAAAGACCTACGGTCTTAATGGTTTCACCTTTGTTTTGTTAACATACCATGCATTCAACCACATATTTTTGGGCATCCCCTTGATTCCTTCCCAAAATAAATATTTCTTGATTCTATGATATGTTTCTAAAAATCTTGAATGACCTCTTATTGGAGATACATGAAGTTTTTAAATTATTTTATGTTTGAGGAAAGAATGATTACATAGGTATAATGGATCTTTATACCATAATGTGTTTCCATTCCATGAAAAAAAATTAGACCCACCATAACCAAGCTACATATTTTAAATCAAATACTAGGTATCCTCATCATTCTCCCATTATGATCTTACTTCTATTGATGGGTTCATTGACATGCCAACTTAGGTAGGGGTTGTTAGGCCCTATTTATCCTAAAAGGATATTTATGTGAACAAATATCCCTAAGGTCTTAATTACTAGGTATTGGTACATATGGTAACTCAGTTGGCTCATTGTGACCATTCCAATTCAAGGGGATCCAGTGAAACTGACTCTAGATGATGGCTTAATCTATATACATGATGAGACTTAGTTAGTCCACCACTAATATATTCAAAAATGCCTAAATAGTGATGGGAAAAATTCATCAATCATTATTTAACATTATAAGTGGATTGATATTAGTCTTAAGCTAACACACTGATAAAAAAATGATCAAAAGAGAGGGGAAAAGGGAAGAAAAATCCCTACTACCATAGAGATGAAGTTGAAGTGTCTGATTGAACAAATCTCATATAAAATAGTCTTCAATTGAGCCATACCTAACATAACTCTAGTTAAAGGATGATGCAAGAATTTGGGTAAAAGTTGTTGTGAACAAAGAGGAACATAACCACTATTAAAAATGGGCAAGAAATGGCCATTTGACTACACAATAATATGAATATCAAGATGTTTCTTATTGATTAATATTAGTGAGATTTAATGATCCAAAACTCAAAAGAAGAGGCAAAGGTTTCTCCATGGACTCAACCATCCAATACTATATGGTTTTGGGTAAGGCTTCATGGATAGATTTAAGATTTTTCACAACATTATTAGAGATTAAATTCTTTTGACTTCCACTATCAAGAATGAAATGCATAGGCTTACCTTTCACCCATAACTTAGAGTGAAATAATGTTTCCTTGTCATCTAGCCTCTCCTCATGGGTCTATTATGAAGCAACAATGGCTTCAAGCTCATCATCTACAATTTCTTCTTCAACCTCTTCAACTATAGGGTATGTATAAGGTAGAGCAGTAGATGTTGAGGATTATGACTCAGAAAGTAGGGACTTGATGGATTGACATTATTCTTTGGAGTGAGTTCTAGATTTGTGATAATCACACCACTTCCCAGTCTTTCCTTCCTTTTGCTTCCAATTTTTGCCTCATGTTTGAGCTTCTTTGTCACTTTTCCATTTTGAAGGTTGACTCTTTGTATTCATTTTTCCATGCTTCTGCTCAATCTTCACTGTGAACTTGTATGCCTCACTGATGGTTTCCAAATTGAAGAGTTCTATTTCTAATCATATGTACCATTGTAGTCCACCATGATATTTGAGAACCTTATGTTTCTCACTTTCTTGGATGCCCAATCTCACATATAGAGAATGAAAAATTTCAGTGTAATCTTGAATAGACTATTCCTTACCTTGGCAAAATTATTGCCACTTTATATACAGATCATCATATGCTCCAATGGGGTAGTATTCTTCTTTTATAGCTTCTATGAAATCATCCTAGGTAGGTTCCACCTTAAGGCCAATATCATATGTATTGAATCTCTTTTTATACACTTCCCACCAATTTTTGATAGGCAATGATGCTTTCAAAAGAGCAAAGGTGATCTTCTCTTTATTGGTAAATTTATTTATATAAAAATAATATGACAATTGATCCAACCAATTTTTCTCTACATCAACATTGATTTTGCCTTAAAATGTAGGGATATCAAAATTCACTTGAACCTTGAAGGGTGTTGGGGCACTGAAAGGATGTGGGGGTGCAGATGAGGAACCAAAATTTCCTATCAAGATTTGTCGAAGAATTTGAGCAAACTGTTGTAGCATCTATGATTGCTACTGTTGGAGGTATTCATTCACCATTTCATTGAAAATATTAGATGTCTTGGTTTTGTCTGCCATTTGAAGTCATTTAGAGTGAATAGGTGGATAATCTGCTGGTTTTATTTTCCACCCAAACTTCCTATAATCTGACCTCATCCTTGGGATCATACACTCTAAAGACAAACCACTCTGATACCACTGATCCAAAACTCAAAAGCTTTGGTTGAAAGATAATTCAAGAAACAATAAAAACATAATTCAAATAATGCTATCTCTTAGAAGAGATGTTTTATTGATCAAATTTGTAGACCCAAACATATGCCTATCTCTAAGAAGAGATGTCTGATTTCCATTTTAGGTTAAATATTCATTTATACATGTTTTTAAGGTGTGAAGAGGATGTGTAAGGTCACCAATATCGAGGGAGATTAATTTTTTTAATTTCCATGATTTACAATAATACAAAATTCAAGGAATTACTATTTTTAGAAACTTACTATTTTTAGAATGTACTACTAAAATTGAAATTTGGGGCACTTCCATTGGGGTTTTAGAATTCCAAATCCATTGATAAAATCTCCATTCCATCTCTTCACATTATCATAATTCTTATCTTTCCAATGGTTTAAATGGTGAGTCAATTGGAGCTACAGTGCAAAAGTTATGGCTCCCGGAAGTTCCATCATCAATTGGGGCGGACCTGTCACTTGAATTGTCACCTGAATTGTTGCCCAGATCATTTAATATTATAGGTAAAATCACTAATAGGGTTAAGGTGTGAATAAATTATTCTAGATATTCAATCCAATTTTAAACCCTTTAAACATTCAACACATATAATCATGATGCATACAAATTAATCACTGTAATGAACAAGGAAGATATAACAAGATCAAGCACATAACACATGATATATGTGGGAAACCCTCTTGGGGGATAAAACCCACCAAACCCTAAAATATAGACTATAATATTATAAAACAAGATAACATTTAGACCAAAACTAACTGATCAAGGAACACCTATCCCTTAGTTAAGTGAGACACCAATCCCACAAGGAGCTACTGCGCTTGTCTAGCTAAGCACCCACAATAACTAGACCTTTATCAAGATTTATATTGAAAAGAGGAACAAACCCCATAGATAACTAATCACCCAATTATTTACCTTTAATATATCATCTTAAACACCTATTACTACTCTTTAACTGATGATGACCACTTTTGTTTTCACTCTTCAACTCTAATCTCTCTTAAGTTTCCTCTAGGACTAACTCACTCAAACTGCCTCTTCTAGGCTCATTAGGTCAAATGACCTCTGTGTCCTCTTGCATCAACTTCATAATAAAATAGTGACTGATCCTATTCACTCTCTATTTGTCCTTAATGACCTATACCTTCTCTTTTAAAGGTTCTCTCCTTCACTTGAATCCACACTTTCACCACTAGCACAAATAGGCCAACAATGCCTTATATTTATACCACTCTCTTGGTATAACCCATCTTGGTCAGCCAATATACTTACCATACTTGTTCTACCTTTTAAATAGGTTCTCATACATGTTACATGTAATAAACAC
Organism: Torreya grandis; assembly: GCA_037957365.1. Taxonomy (NCBI): domain Eukaryota; kingdom Viridiplantae; phylum Streptophyta; class Pinopsida; order Cupressales; family Taxaceae; genus Torreya; species Torreya grandis. The sequence goes on along the minus strand of JARHVA010007068.1, from coordinate 692,426 downwards.
ACACTCCTTAGGTCAGCCAATACCTCATTAGCCCCAAACCACCATTAGGTCTTGGTGAGACCTAAAACAATTAGGCATGCATACTCAAACATTACAACTTTAACTCTTTAGGCCACTTTAAGCTTCTACCAAAGATTCAAACATATAAAAACTATCTCTAATAGACTTTGATAACTCCCTCATGGGTCCATGCCACCTGGAACACCAACTCAACACTTTAACCTGTCAATTAGGTTTCCTTGCTCTCCAGGTCTTCATACACACAAAACACAGTCTCAAACTTCTGAAGCAAACACTCAGGTATCCATATGATTACATCACATTATTAAACCCTTTAGGACCTATGTAATACCTTCATATTATTTAAACACTTCAACATAAGCTCTAAGCACTTAATTCAACTCTCTTAAAACGACCACTTAGAATGGTCACACACAATCAAAATATAGTTATACTATTTTGACTCTCCATATCTGATTAGGGGAAAAATATGACAACCAATTCTTTATCATAATCTTTAGAGACTTATAAAACATCACCATACTCATTTTATTCCTTAACTCTGCTCATAACACCTTCAACTTACCTCTGCAAGATGGTCACTCAAAATGTCAGTGCATTTAATAATAATAGTTAACTTCTAAGCCTTTATTCCTACTGAATATGGAGTGGCCAAACCTCCAAAATCCATAAAAATAGTCTTAATGGAGCCTACAACATTCTCCAATAGTTAGTTCATCTTGAAACATTAAAATACTATCAAGAATAACTCAATTATCCTTCTTGAGTCACTTGCAGAACATGGTCAAACATAGTCAACTTTGGAGCTTAATATCTTTGACTACACAAATATTCAGACCCTTTAACCAATTATTATAGATTAACCTTGAAGTCCTCTTTAAATTTTTTTTACTCCATCAATAAATTCATCTTAAATCAAAAGATATTAGAAAAATACTTAGCACTAGTTTTTCCTTTCTTAATTTCAAATACCAATGGTCATTGATAAATGCAAATATTATAGACACATGTCTTCATCTCATGTCCTCGTATATATTGAGAAAATATGATTCATCAATCTCCTTGGGAGTATCCTAGTCTTTAAATTACATCACTCATCATTGATCTTAGATCCTCTCTTCTGAGATCAATCCACTTGGTAGCCCCATGTGTACTCTACATATTGACTATTTAACTCAAATCACACCATTGATAACTACATGAACACCCACATGCCATTGATCTTATGTCAAATCATCATGATTGAGACACATGTAACTAGCACATGCAATCTTAGGAACCTTTGACATATTGACTTCACATGTGCTATTAGATCATTAGCTGATAAAATCACATGCTCTATTAGATCTTTATCTAGTTATATTAATTGCTCACCGTAGATCTACATCACCTGATTAAATTCTCATTTTAGATCTTTGATATCACAAAATTGGATAAGTGTGGGAACTTAGTGAACTCTATTTGAGAATTCAACTTTACACCTTAATAAAATTTACCACACACATCCTCATGACCTAAAACTTGGACCACATTATCTCATCTCATAAAGGAATCTATCCATATATCAATCTGCTCTTGAAACCTTCACACATGTGAATGTTGACATTATCAATATATTCACTTATACATATCTTTCAAGATGACTACTTGAACCTAGACCTTCATATGACGACTCTGATGAATTTTTTTTACTCCACAAGTACTTAAAGCACTCATAATACCCCATAGGGTCTTTATAATGTGTCCATACCCTTAATATCATCCATAAATTACCTCACTAAGTCAACCACTAAAGAACCATACAAGAACACTAAAGCACATTGAAACACACTTTGTCATTTTCATTCTAGCACACATGACACCTCATCAACATCCTTGATCACCTTGGAGACATCATTTAAAAACCTCTAAAAATTTCCCCCTTTTTCATTGATTTCAAACACCAATACAAAGCTTATGCTCAAAATTTATCTCTCTCTTCAAGAATTTTCTCCCCCTTTAACACAATGATAAAGTGGGCTCAACTTCTGATCTTGCAAACTTGAAAAGACTTCAAGGACCAATAATAGGAAATGACCAACTCTGAGAGATGATACAAACTCTCCCTAACATTATGTATACCTTTTTTTACCTTGAGTTTCTCAAACATGATCCATGACTACACTCTTCTTTGATCATACATAGCTTCTATGAAGACAAAACATACAAGAACATCAAAAACTACATGAACTTACCTTGAAAACATCAATAATAACTCCCCCTAAATAACCTAAGCTTAGGCACCCTTTTGAGCATCTTCTAACCATTTCCAACAATGATGAATCAACAAAATTTCATCCATACCTTCTCTCTCAAATTCTATTACATAGTCCTATGATCTTAGGACCTAACCATTTACAAAGATCCCCCCTTTTTTTATGCATGAGGATTTAATACATTGTCAAAGCACCTAACTTGGTTTGATCAAGTCATCATATCAACATGTTTGAGTTCACATTTGTAGAAAACTTCTTCAAATCTCCACCATGACTGGAACATATCACATATGCTCTCCTTCACATCATGCACAACTCTTCAAGCCTCTCAAACTATCTGAATTAGTTCCCCATAACTCCATGCTCTATCTGAGAAGTCATCATCAATAGGTCTTCTCAATAAACTAGGTCTATCAACAACTCTTCAACATTTTCACACTCAATAAATACTTTTATGGAAACATCTCATCTTCAGAACACTATGAACTCCATGACATACTTAACTTGTCATCTACAGAACTCTGAGACCTTCTTTATGATATCAAAAATATGACAACACATTCTCCTCATGATCCATATCAACCTTGTATTAAATCATCCTTTATTAGACACCTGTAAACCTTCATTCTTTGCTTGAATATATTACACACATAGCTTCATTCTTCACCATTTCTCCCAACTAGACCATCCTTCAAATATTGATCAAAACTTTGATTTTAGGACTACTATCCCTGATTATATCTTCTAAATCATTCCATCATAACACTTTGGGTAGATTCATAAAAGTCATTAATCCCCCTTATCTAAGCACATTTTCAAAAGATCTTTCTTGTCCTAAAACATCAATCAAAAACTTAACCAACTTTCACCATGCTTCTTCTTGATGACAAGTGTCTCCTTGAAGCCTAGATAGAGACACCCTAACAATATTCTATAACAATGTGAAGCCAGGAGTTGCCCACAAGTCCTCATATTCTTTCTCCTCCTTGATTATTTGAAACTGATAGTTATTTTTGTTTTTCTTAGGCTTAAGATAAGAAACATATTCATCCACTATAATATTCCCCTTTTTTCTAATATTGAATTGAAAACATATGGAGACAATATAGATTCATGACATAACTTTTCATCTAAAGAAATAACATCACCACTAGGCATTGAAAACTAACATTATTTGCATGAAACTTGATCAACAACAACAGGATGTTCTCTTAGATCCATACATACCTCAAAACTATCCTCAATTAGCACTTTGGTCTTTTCCTTAAGCTTAACTTGAACTAACTTTTGATTCTCCTTTTCTATCTAGGTAGATGACAAATTTTATTGGCATTCCTAAACCTTCTTCATATCTGATTCCTCTTTTGCTTTAGCAGGTAGTCCACCTTGATATTTCATCTCAATTGAATTATCTTTCTTGGTCTTTTCTACCTTAGGTTTCCATACCAAGGATCAAACTTTCTTGAGCACTCTAGGATGTCCATGCACCTTCTTATGACTTGAGAGCTTACTTTTATAATATCTTGCAATATGACCAACTTGATGACAATTGAAACAAATAACATCTTGTCTCTTAGGTTCATTATTCTTAAGATTGATTATCTTAGGTCTCCATACCTAGGTTAGTCTTTTCCCATGCATTCTAGGTTAGAATCTAGCAATATTTCCCATGTCATGATAATTATAGCAGACTACATTATCCATACCTCTAGCTGACCAATTGCTCTTCCTTCTATAGTTTCTTACCTTATGACCAAAAATCTTACATGCGAAATAATGACCATGAAATGAACCTTCATACCTTATTGAATTTGGTTTCTTAATCAGTATTTTTACCTTCTTATCTTTGAGAATAAATTTCTCATGCTCATCCTTCAATGAATCTAGCTTGGTCTTCAATTGAACACTCTCATCCTCTTTAGCTCTCATACTCAAACTTGCATCCTCTAACTAAATTTTGAGATCTTGGATGGTCTCCTTATCCCTCTTCACTTATTTATCCATGTCATACTTCAATATTCATGTTTTCTCTTCAGTAATCTTTATAGAATCAATATTGGACTTCAACTCATTATGCTCAACTCAATTTGAACTCAACTTAACATTTGTCTCTTCTAACTGTGTCTTGAGATGTCTACATTCTTCCTCTTTTGAACTTAGATTTATCTTTGTAACCCTTAATTGGTCCTCAAGAATGTTGATATTCTCTTTATAATATTTTTATCTTAAGCTTACCTTCAAGGATTCTAGCTCCTTATTGAGATTTATGCACTCATCCTTAATAGCCTTAAAGCTTGAGGCCATGATCTTATTTTGAGCTTCTTCTTGATCATACTCATTTATCTTACCTATGTACTTCTCAAAGAGTGCCTTGAATTGATTCTTCTTTTATTCACTTGATTTTGTGCATGCATAAGTAATCTATACTTAAACTTTCAACTATTGATTCTCTTTCTTTCATTGCTTATCCATATTATACCTTGGATCACCTTCAAGTGGTTAAAATTACAAAGAAGGTCATCCTCTGATACCAATTGTTAGAGGTACAATCACTGAGAGGGGGGAGGTGAATCAATGCTACTAGATATTTAATCAAATTCCAAACCCTTTAAATATTCATCACATACAATCATGATGCATACAAATTAACCATTACAATGATCAAGGAAGATATAATAAGATTAAACACATACCACATGATATATGTGAGAAACCCTCTTGGGGAATAACACCCACTAAACCCTAAAAGATGGACTACAGTCCTATAAATAAATATCCAAAATTTATAAAATAATTAACTAATCAAGGAACACCAATCCCTTAGTTTAGTGAGACACCAATCCCACAAGGAACTACTACCCCTATCTAGCTGAGCACCCACAACAACTAGACCTTTAGCAAGCTTTATCTTGAAAGGAGGAACCAAACCCCAAGGAAACTAAGCACCCACTTAGATAAATTGAATATATCATCTTAAACACCTGTTATTTCTCTTCAATTGATGATGACCACCTTTATCTACACTCTTCACCTCTAATCTCTCAAGTTACCTCTAAGACTAACTCACTCAAATTGGCTCTTCTAGGCTCATTAGGTCCAATGATATGTGTGTCCTCCTAAATCAAATTGATTATATAATCATGATTAATCCTCTTCATTTTATTTTTTTCCTCAATTACCTATAACTTCTCTTTCAAATTTTCTCTCCTTCGTTTGAATCCACACTTTCATCACTAGCATAAATAGGCTAACAATTCCTTATATTTATACTAGTCTCTTGGTATAACCATCTTGGTCAGCCAAGATGCTTAACATACTTGTTATACATTTTAAATAGGTCCTCATACATGTTACATGTAATAACCACACACTCCTTAGGTTGGCCAATAATTCATTAACCCTAAACCACCATTAGGTCTTGGTGAGACCTATAACAATTAGGTCTTCATACTCATACGTTACAACTTTAACTCCTTGGGCCACTTTCAAGTTCTACCAAAGATTAAAACACATAAAAAATATATCCAATAGACCCTTTATAACTCCCTTATGTGTCCCTGGCATTTGGAACACCAACTCAACACTTGAACCTATCAATTAGGTCTCTTTGTTTTTCAAGTCTTCATACATAGAAAACATAGTCTCAAACTTCTGAAGTAAACACTCAAGTATTTCACATAGAGATATGATTATATCACATGGGTGAACCCTTAAAGACCTATGAAACATCTTCATGTGATTTATATAATTCAAAATAGGCTCTAAGAACTTAAATAAACTCTCTTAAAATGACCACTCAAACTGGTCACACACAGTCAAAATATAAATATACTATTTTGACTCTCCATATCTAATAAAGGGAAAAATATGATAACCAATGCCTTATCATAAGACTTAGAGACATATATAACATATCCATACTCATTTTTTCTCTTATCTATACTCATAATACCTTCAACATACCTCTGTAAGATGATCACTCAAACTATTGGTGCATTCAATAAACACAGTCAACTTCTATGCCTTTGTTCATACTGAATATGGATTGGTAAAACCTCAAAAATCCATAAAAATAGTCTTCATAGATTATAAAACACTCTTAAATATCTATTTCATCTTGAAAGATCAAAATACTATCAATAATAACTCAACTATCCTTCTCGGGTCACTTGTAGAACATGGTCAAATATATAGTCAACTTTGGAGCTCAATATCTTTGACTGTACAGACATTCAAACCTTCTAACCAACTTTTTTGGATGCACTTTGAAGTCCTATTCAACTTTGATTTTTACATCCTAGATCAAAATATATATCAAAATACTTAGCACTAGTTTTTCCTTTGTTAATTTCAAATACCAACGGTCACTAGTAAATGCAAATATTGCAAACATATGTCTTCATCTCATGTCCTTGCATAGCTTGAAAAAATATGCTCTATTAATATCCTCAAGAGTATCCAAGTATTTACCTTGCATTTCTCATAATTTATCTTATATCTTTGCTCTAGAGATCAAACCACTTGGCAACCTATGAGCCCTCTATATATTGATTATTTGACTTGAACAACACCATCGATATCTAACTGCATAAACACCCATGTGCCATTGATCTTCTATCAAATCATCATGATTGAGACACATGTCATTAGCACATGAAATCTTAAGAAACTTTGATAAATTGACTTTATATCACTGTTGGATCACTATATGACAAAATCATGCACTTTGTTAGATCCTTATCTAATCAGATTAATTATTCACCATATATTTGCATTGCCTAATTAAATGCTCACCGTAGATCTTTGATATCAAAAAATTAGCTAAGTATAAGAAATTAGTGAACTCTATATAAGAAGCCAACTTTACACCTTAATAAAATTTTCCACACATATCCTCATGACCTCAAACTTGGACCACATGATCTCCTCTCATAGGGGAATACATCCTTATCTCAAGCTACTCTTGAAATCTTCACACATGTGAATGTTGACATCATCAATTCACTTAGCCTTATCTATAAAGATGACTACTTAAACTTAAACCTTCATATGAATACTTTGATAAATTCCTTTCACTTCCACAAGCATTCCAAGCACTCATAACACCCCATAGGGTCTAAACAACATGTCCATACCATAAATATCATCCATCAATTGCCTCACTAAGTCAACCACTAAAGAACCATTCAAAAACATTGAAGCACAGTTTGTCATTGTCATTCTAACACATATGACACCTCATCAACATCCTTGGTTACCTTAGAGACATCATTGAAAAAACTCTTTATAGCAATCATTCAACTACAAGCTTCACTCACATAGCAACATGTAAAAGGCTTCTATAAAAAAGCATGAAAATGTCTAGCCAATTAACTATGTATAACTAGGTAGTATAGTCCAATAAAATATTCTAATATAAGGGAGACAACCTTATTACAATGTATGAGATGATATTATATATACCTCTAATTTTATGAAGCTCATTTTCAAATTTTCATTTCCCACTAACAGGGTGGTTACAAGAAATCATCAATGTGATTAGAGATGGTAGTTGAGATTCTAAAATATGTGCCAACTCAACCATGTCATGACAAGATATGAAGGTTGTTGGATGGTAGATCCTAATCTTATTAGAATGCCTAGTTCTCAATTGGGGTTGGGGGGGGGGGGGGGGGGGGGGGGCGGGGTGGGCGGCGGCGAGTGGGGGGAAGAGAGGGGCGAGGGAGGGGGCCTCTCCCCCCCCACTATGGTCTTTATGGGGGTATAGGGGGAAGAGACCTACATGGAGCCACCCTTGGTAGAGGTTTAGGGGCAACACCTATGAATCAAATTTTTTGTGAAAAATGCATTGTAAAATATTGTAATTACGTAGTAAATCTAGACCATTCACTATTCGATCATAAATATGATGGTAGAAATTATGTTGGTGCATTTTTTCCCTAATATATAACCCTCCTTTGATATGAGGGCATTGAAATCATGGTGGCACATTGTGTGTGAGTGAAGAGGAGATTATAGTAGATGTATTATAGGTTTATCCCTTCATTTTTTGGATTGAATAAGAGAAGAACTAGATGTTTCTATGTGGACGTATCCCATATTGGGTAAACCATGTTCAATCTATGTCTTTCATATTGTGTTTTATGCATTTTATTTTCATATTTATTTCATTAATATTTATTTTCATTCTATATTCCCAATAATTAGTATTAGAGATAAAGGTTTATTTGGAAAATAAACTCATAAGAAAATAAGGTTCATAGTTCGAGTGGGAATAGTGGTAGAAGAAGTCAAGTTTAAGGTCAAAAAGTTTAATGACCAAAACTACTAGCTATAAAAGATGCAAATGGAGGACTATCTTTATCAGAATGATCTTTTCCTACCATCGGTTATAATAACAAATAAATTGGTGACTATGAAGGATGAAGAATGGGAGGTTCTTGATAGAAAGGCACTAAGAACAATATGATTGTGCCTGGTAGCATCATTAGCCTTCAATATTTAAAAAAAAAAGACAAAAGAGGATGTGATAAAGGCATTAGATAAAGTGTATGAAAAACCCTCAGCCTCCAATAAGGTATTTATTATGATGCATATATTTAATATGGAGATGTCAGAAGGTGGGTCTATTGTTGATCATTTAAATGAATTTAACATGGTCACAAATTAGTTAAGCTCTGTAAGAGTAAAATATGATGTTGAATTTAGGGATCTTTTGATTATATGCTCATTACCAAAAAGATGAAATGGATTGGTCATGTTTGTGAGTAATTCTATATCTAGTTCAAACACTTCAAAGTTTGATGATGTTATTGGTGTTATTCTTAGTGAAGAAATGCAATAGAAAAGTAGATGTGAGATATAAAATAATGTTTTGACTATGGAGAATAGGGGAAGACAAAAGGATAGAGGAAAAGGCCCAGGGAATCATGAGAATTCTAAGAAGGGTAGATCTAAATCTAGAGGAACATTGGTGTGTTACCATTACGGGAAGGAAGGACACCTGAAGAAAGATTATTGGTCTCAAAAAGGAAAATAAGGAGGTGGATAAGAAGATAACAATCAGGAGGAAAATGTAGCAGGTGATGTGTTGTAAGATTATTTAATACTTTAATTAGATAATATTAATGATTATTGGGTGTTATATGTAGGGGCTTCATTTCATGCTACACCCCATAGGAAATATTTTCAAGACTATGTTCAAGGTGATTTTGGATAGGTTTATTTGGGTAATGATAAACCTTATAAAATTGTTGGAAATGGTAATATATAGATAAAATTACATAATAGAAAAAAATGGTTGTTGAAAGAGGTAAAGCATGTTCCTAAGTTGAGAAGAAATCTAATTTAATTAGGGTAGTTGGAAAGTGAAGGATGCACAATTACATTTACAAAAAATTCATGGAAGGTCACTAAAGGATCACTGATAATAGCAAAAGAAGAGAAGATAGGTACATTATATTTATCTACTGATAATGTTGACTCTTCTATTGATTTATATTTTACATAAATGGATAAAAAAATTATGGCACCATAGACTTGGGTGCATGAGTGAGAAGGAGATGCAAATTTTCCACTCAATGAATTTGTTGCTAGATTTGAAGAAGGTGGATTTGTATTTTTGTGAGCATTATGTGTATGAAAAATAGAAGAGAGTCAAATTTCTCAGAGTTAGGAAGATAAATAAGGATGAAAATTAGAGATTATGCATAAATATGTATGGGGATTGGATCATGTATTATCCCTTGGTGGTTCTTCTTATTATGTTACTTTTATTGATGATACAACTAGAAAAACTTGGGTTTATTGTATACAAAAAAAATTTGATGTTTTTGATACTTTTAATAAATGGAAAGCTTTGGTTGAGAATGAGATAGGAAATAAGTTGAAATGCGTCAGATCAAATAATAGAGTCAAATACTACAACAAGAATTTTGATAATTACTATTCATCCTAGGGGATTGGTAGAGAGAAGATGGTTTCAAGAACACTACAAGAAAATGGTGTGTCATAAAGGATGAATAGGACAATAATGGAACATGTAAGGAGCATGAGATTGTATGCAAGGTTGTCCTTACATTTTTGGGTAGATTCTATGGATACTATTTTTTACTTAATAAATACAGGTCCTTCAAGTCCTTTGGATGGTATCATTCCAAAGGAAGCATGGATAGGTAAAAAGGTAGACTATTCTTTTTAAAAGAATTTTGATTGTACAACATTTATCCATATTGATAAAGAAAATAGAACAAAGCTCAAATCAAAATCCAAGAAATGTACTTTTATTGGATATGGAATTAATGATTTTGGTTACTGTTCATGGGATTTTAAAAATTTCAAAATCATTAGGAGTAGAGATGTGATCTTTCATGAGAAGGTCATGTACAAAGATTAGTTATAGGGAAAGAAACAAGAAAATACAAATACAAAATATGCAATACTTAATGAGATCACTAGAAATAAAATTCCAGAAGTGCTAAAAAATTAGAATGTGCATAACTACAACAAGAAGTACCTCAAACTCCTAAAAGTGTAGTTAGAAGATCTACCAGAGTAAGTAGATTACTTGAATTATATTCTCCTTCAATTTATTATTTATTATTAGCTGATGGTGGTGAGCCAAAAAGTTATGAAGAAGCAATGTAGGTAGAAACCAAAAAGAAGTGGGAGCAAGGCATGAAAGAGGATATGGACTCCTTGGTACATAACTATGATTGGGATTTGGTTTAGTTGCCTATAAGTAAAAGAGCACTGAAAAATAAATGTGTTTATAGGTTAAAGGAATAATATGGATGAAAAAAGAGGTACAATGCTAGACTTTTTTTAAAGAGTTTTGCAAAAAATAAAGGTATAGATTTTGATGAATTATTTTCTCTAGTTGTTAAAATGAATTCCATAATAACTATTTTAAGTTTGGTAGCAGTAAAAGATTTTCACCTTAAATAGTTAGATGTGAAGATTGCTTTCCTTCACGGTGACTTGGAGGAGGAAATATATATGGATTATCCACAAGGATAAAAAGTCAAAGGTAAGGAGAAAATGGTGTGCAAGTTGAAGAAGAGTTTGTATGGCCTAAAGAAAACTCCAAGGTAGTGGTATTTAAAATTTAACATGTTTATGATAGAACAAGGTTATAGTATATGTCATTCTAACCATTGTGTTTATTTTAATATATTAAATAATGGTAGCTATATTATCTTATTATTGTATATAGATGGCATACTTATTGTAGGGTCTAACATGTAGGATATAAATGAACTCAAAATAAAACTATAAAATTCATTTGCAATGAAGGATTTGGGTGTTGCAAACCAAATCCTTGGTATGAGAATAATAAGAGATAGGAAAAATATTAAATTGACATTGTCTCAAGAAGAGTACATCAAGAAGGTGTTAATCAAGTTCAATATGCAAGATGGAAAAATAGTGAGTACACTTTTGGGAGGGCACTTTAAATTAAGCAAGAAATAGTGTCTTAAAATATAGGAAGAAATCAATTACATGTCTAAATTTCCTTATGATTTAGTATTTAGAAGTTTAATGTATGCTATGGTGTGCATGAGACCAGACATTGCTCATGTAACGGGAATTATCAGCAGGTTTATGAATAATCTAAGAAAGAATCACTGGGATGAATTCAAGTGGATTCTTAGGTACTTGAGAGGGACCACTAATAGACAATTATGTTATGAATGGTCAAATGTTACCTTACAAGGATATGTTAATGTAGACATGGCTAGAGATTTAGATTGTAGGAGGAGCACCACAAGTTATTTATTCCTTGTTGGTGACACATCAGTTAGTCAGATTTCAAAATTATATAAGATAGTTACTTTTTCAACTATAGAGGCAAAGTATGTTGCACGTACAAAAATAAGCAAGGAGATGATATGGATGTAATGGTTCATGGAAAAGTTGAGGTAGAAGCAAGAAGATTTTAGGATGTATAGTGATATTGAGAGTATTATTCATTTAGTAAATAAATCAACATTCTACTCAAGAATAAAACATATACAACTCAAGTATCACTTCATTCATTCAGTTTTGGAGGATGGTCAACTGAAGTTGGAAAAGATCAATAAAAGTCAATATCCTATAGATATGATAACAAAGGTAGTCACAAAGTAAAATTTGGAGAATTTTTTAGCTTTAATAGGTCTTCAAGGATAACAAGGAATATGAGAAACATGATAGGGTCAAATTTCAAATGAAATTCCAAGGAAGAGTTGTAGTAGTGGAGTTGCAAAAATAAATCTCTAAGTGGGAGATTGTTGGATGGTGGAGCCAAATCTTATTATAATTTATAGTTCTTGATGGGGGGGTGTGGGGGGACTTTCCCCCCTACTATGGTCACCATGGGATCCATGGGGGAAGTACCATTCACTATTAGGTCTTAAATCTGATGGTATAAATTATGTTGGTGCATTTTTACCCTAATATGTAATCCTCCTTTGATATGAGGGCATTGTAATCATGGTGACCCACTGTCTATGAGTGAAGAGGAGATTATAGTGGATGTATTTTAGGTTTATCCCTTCATTTCTTGGACTGAATAAGAGAATAATTGGTTATTTCTATGTGGATGTAACCCATATTGGGTGAACCATGTTAAATATATGTCTCTCTTGTATTATGTTTTATGCATTTTATTTCCATCTTTATTTCATTAATATTGCTCTACATTCTATATTACTAATAAAGGCATCTCCACATTTTATATTTAGATGCCATTTCATTATCTTTTGACCATCAATTGATTACTTTGGGATCCACAATCCCATATATCACTTTCTCATTGATTTGAAGTGGTCTTATGTATCTTCTTCATCATTGTAAAAAAACTTTAACTCACCTCCCTTTTTAATGTGATTCATGATTTGAAAAAAATATTTCATATTATGATTTAATTGAGGGTTTAGATTCCCTGATGAGGACATCCATCAAAATTGGTGAACTGGATTCAAAGATGAACCCTCCAAGATCAAATGAAATGGGCAAGCATACATATTTTAAAGAAATTAGAAGGAAAAATCATTTAAATGATTTAATCATAAATAAAGGAGACGCAACTAATTTATATCAAATGCAATAAACAAACAAAATATCTTTATATTTAGACATAAACATTCACATTAATCAGCTTTTGATTTAAACATAAGCCTTTACATACACATAAAACTCATATAGATCCAACATTATTTTAAACTGAGCCTTCTAAAATAGAACAGAGTCATTATGAATATTTTTTAGCCAATGGAAATTCATCATTTAATTGATTAGAATTTTACTTAGACCTTTATTAGTTTTGATGTTCAAGATGGCCATCAATTTTAAGTTCGTTAAGTGCCACATGACACATCTTTATTTGTTTTGAGGTTCAAGGTTTATAGTTTGGTGGTGATAAAATGCCCATTAAACTTAATCTAAAACGAAATATAACATCATTGGCGTGATACTTGACAACCCCTTGTCAGTCTAGGTCTTTATTCTAAGCACATGGGATGATGTTATGTGGCATTCTCATGGTGAGTCGAACCTTTGAGCTCACTGCTTAAATCAGTTTAGTCTCCCTAGTCCTATGATCCCAAGAAGTAACCACATGGTGGCCTCTTAGGACCTTAGGTCCATAGGATTATTATCCCATTTCTTGAGTCTTATATTGATCTAAGCTCCCAAGAAATAACCACATGACATCCTTTTATAACATATGGGGCTCATAGCCTTTAGACTATTACCAAAGTATCTATGGTCCCAAGACCCCAAAAAATCACCATGTGGTGACCTATTAGGCCCTCGAAGCCACATAAACTTTAAGTTATTTGATGAAATATTCATCATCTTGGGTTATTGAGATTGTACCATGTGGCATGATCTTGGGGCCTAAGGGTGTTAAAAATACCTATAAATTTTTGGGATTGGCTCGAGACTTTAAAACAATCTGATGATGATATGTGGAAAGGTCTTTAGGGAATCGAAAGGCTCAAGGCCTAAATTTTTTAAAAATAAAAATAGTTAATGCATCAATCTTAGATTTTGTATATATGGTTGATTCAAACTGATTGGTTTGGACTTAATGCAATTTAAGCTCACTCAACTTAATTTGGTAGACTAAAAGCTTGGTAGAGATCAACTTGGGTGACATTACTCAAACATGAAAGGTCCATTAGACTATATGTATCAACATTTATATTAGTTAATAAAAATATCATCCCCATTTTCAAACTAAAAATGGGGTGTGTTGTGAAAGCAACAACAAATGACAACTCCTATTGGTAGATACTCATGAGTATTTAGAAAATCTAGAATCTTTAGTTCATAAGAACACAAGCATTAACTAAAAACAATCACTCAAAAAAAAATTGAGAATATGAATGCACCAAATTATGCCACAACTTATGACATACTAGGATAATAACCTATCATATACCATCTATGTGTGTGATCAAGTAATGAATTCATTTTATTTGCATTCACACAGAGTAATTCAGATTTACTTAAATAATCATAACTTCAAAAGGAGAAAATATTTAGATATTTGGCTTATGGGAATAATGCGGGTATTGTTATACTAATATCTAGGTGTATATTTATTTGATGGAGATACATTTGGTCCCTTACTAAGGCCTTACTCCACTACTATACTAACCAAAAAGCCCACGGTTAAGGTTACCAAGATCACCCTTTCAAAGAAATTTTTTAGATTTTGCATTTTAGCTCAATTATTTAGGATATTTTACTTTTATATCCATGGAGGGTTGGGTACCAAGCCATATGTTTAAGTAAAAAACATAAAGTTCATATAAATAAGACAAATTATAATTAAATCACTACTGTATTTTTTGTTTTGATAATTCATTAAGTGCATGCGATGAATTCAGCCAAGAAAATGGCTTTCCTAAATTCAAAAGCTTTATGAAGAATTACTAACCTTCAAAATTATATAAATGAACCATGCAATTACATTAGTTCACACAAGACATTCAATAAAATTTTAATTAGGCTTTTGAGTGCCATTCATGTCACCTACATGACATGCATTTTATTTCATTTCTTTGATTAACAGGGGAACATCTATTATCAGAGTTGTTGCCAGAATCTGGATAATGTGAGTGAAATGGAGACGTGATCACACGAGTTGAAGCAAGTGCACACCACATAGATGCTAAAGCAATTTGAAAATAACACAATAAGATAAATTGCACAAGACAAAATGGAGAAAACCAAAATTTGATTAACATGAGATGGTCAAAGTGAGGACTACAAATAGGAGAGTACGTAAGTAACTTCTCCACAAAAGGTGGACAAGGCACCCCAATAATAAATTGTAACTCCTCCATGAAAGGTGGTGAAAAGGTGCTAAGAATAGAGAAGTAACTCCCATCAAAGGAGTTACTTATGACATTCTTATGACACCTATGATACATCTATGACACACACCTCCACATAAGCTAGCCTATCCCAAAAATGTAAGAAAACTATATGTATGCACAAGAAATACAATTTCCCTAATTAATAAATAGGGAAAAATAAAAACCTACACTAATATCCCCCTATAAGCGTAGCTTAGGTGGGCAGTGTGGAAATATAAAATGGGTCCTGGTAACTAGGCCTGATGAGGTACCCATGTACAAATGCAATCTCCCATAAGATAGAGAAAAGGAGAAAACCCATAAGAAAAAACTCCCCCCCAAAAGAGAGACATGAAAGAAAAGAAGAGGCTAGAAGGCCCCCCCTGAAGATGATGTTGTTGCAAATGTGGACCACACCCCAAGAAGAGCTCGTAGATGAATGAACTTGCTCTCAATGAAAGGTTTGGTGAATATGTCTACAACCTGCTCTGAAGACTGGCAAAATATCAAGTCAATGATCTGACTATGAATAAGCTCTCAAATGAAATGCATGTGAATCTCTGTGTGCTTGGTTCATTGGTGCTGAACTAGATTCCTACAAATTTGAATGGTACTCTAGTTGTCACAATAAATGATGGTGGGCTACCTGATAGGAATGCCAAACTCAGAAAGTATCCCTTGAAGCCAAATAGCCTCAATAGCTACATTAACAACTCCCCTGTACTCTACCTCTATGGATGATATAGCAATAGCATTCTGCTTCTTGCTAGACCAATTGATAGGACCAGAATCTAGAGAGAAATTGTAACCAAAAGTGGACTTGCAAGTCAGTGAATCACTAGGCCAGTTTGGATCTGTATATCCAACCAAGTCAACCTCTATGCCAAATCTGTAATGAATCTCATATCTATGTGAACCCTATATGTAATTCAAGATCCTCTTAGCTGATTTTCAATGCAGCTCATGAGGTTCCTGCATGAATTTGGAAACAAGTCCCACTGTATATGATATGTCAAGCCTAGTGTGAGTCAAGTAGATGAGACTACCAACAAGTTGTTGATACCGAGTGGCATCAACCAATGGTGAAGAAAAATCAGCCTCAAGCTTGACTCCAGATAGAAAGGGAGTTAGAGATGGCTTGCAATCAGCCATGTGAAATCAAGCTAATAAGTCAAGACCATACTTAGGCTGTGCAAGAGAAATCCCTGAATCTGACTGTGAGATCTTGATGCCAAGGAAGTAGTGCAACAAACCCAAGTCTATCATGTCAAATCTATCCTAGAGAGATGCCTTCACCACTGTAATAGCTAATGAAGAACTCTTAGTGATCAAAAGGTCATCAACATATAAAACCAAAATCAAGATCAAATCATCCTACCACAAGAAGTAGACATTGGGATCAAAATGGCACCTAGTGAAACCCATTGTGAGAAGGAAGGAATCCATCTTGGCATACCAAGCTCAAGGGCCCTATTTGAGGCCATAGATAGATTTCTTAAGTCTACATACTAAGAAAGAATCCTAAATAAATCTTGGTGGTTTCTCCATGTAGATCTCCTCTTCTAGGTCTCCATGAAGAAAGGCACTCTTCACATCCATCTGATGCACATCCCAACCATGTGTTGTGGTAATAGCCAAGGTGAGTCAGATAGAAGTCATCTTTGCAATGGGTGCAAAGGTCTCTGAGTAGTCAATGCTTGCCACCTGTGAGAAACCCTTGGTGACCAATCGTGCCTTGTACTTATCAACTGACCCATCTATTGCAAACTTGGTCTGATATATCAACCTACATCGAACCATCTTTCTTCCCTTATGAAGTGAAGTCAAGTCCCAAGTGTGATTTTTGATTAAGGAATAATATTCTTCCTCCATAGCACTATCCCACTCAAGTACCCTCGATGCCTCTCAAAAAGTCTATGGATCTAAAACTATAGCAAAGAAGGCATGTGGATCCTCTAAAAATCCCCCCTAGTACGTCTATCATCTACAAGATCTCCTACCCAAGTGCCAACACTCTCAAGTGTCTGTCTGGCCCAAAGTGGCCTGAAAGTGGGCGAGTCAAGTGCTAACTCCTCATCCTCTGACTGACTAGAGGTGGATGACTCTACATCACTGTCCTCACTGTCTAAACTTGAAGAAGAAGAAGATGACTCTAGCTCAAGAAACTATTGTGGCTGATCTAAATCTGACAAGGAATCATCATGAAGAAGTAGATCTAATGAGGGAGAATAAGTTTCAAGTTTTGAGTCTTTAAGACTCTCCTAAAAATGGACACTTCTCTCGATGAAAAACTCATGAGTGACTAGATCTAGAAGGTGATATCACTTAATACCATCTGGATATCCTACAAAGATTCAAGGCTTGGAATGACGTTCCATAGCTTTGCATTTCTTCTTGAAAATATGGGCCATGGTTGGGGATCCAAAAACTCTAAGGTGCTCAACATCAAGTTTCCTTTTATGCCAAGCTTCAAAGGGTGTTATCCCTTTCAAATCTTTGTGAGGAACCCTATTTTGAATGTAGCAAGCATAATTGATGGCTTCAGCCCAGTACTATGGTGCTAAGGATTTGGAGTGAATCATACAGCTACCCATCTCTTTCAAGAACTTATTCTTGCATTCTAAAACCCCATTCTATGAAGGACTGTAAGTGATTGTGTGCTGCAAATCAATCCCCTATGTAGTGCAAAACTACTCAAACTTGATGCTTACATACTCCTTTCCATTATCAGTTTGAAGAACCTTGATGGATTTATCATTATGTTTCTCAACAAGAGCCTTGAAGTCTAGAAAATTTTCAAACACTTCAGACTTTTGTTTGAGAAAATATATCCAAGTGTACTTAGAGAAATCATCAATGAAAGTGAGGATGTACTTGACCCTTGTGAAAGATGGTTTGGGAAAGGGTCCCGATACATAACTGTGGACTAACTCCAAAGGTTTTGAAGCCCTCCAAGCTTTGCCTTTGTCAAATTTTGCTTTAGGATGCTTCCCAAGGGAGCACCCCTTGCAAAGTCCTTTTGAGAATTAGACACGAGGCAAGCCAATGACCATGTTATGTTTGCAAAGTTGCTCAAGGTAGTGGTAGTTAAGGTGGCCAAACCGTTCATGCCATAATTTTCTAACTCCATCTAAATGAGTCAACAATGTTGTTGGAAAAGAATCTGATGCAAAATGTGAGAAAGTGTATAACCTAACTTGGTGATCTACCCTACCCACTACCACTATAGTATCACTATGCAACTCCTTGATAGCCACTGAATCTAGTGAAAACTCAACTCTCATGCCCTGACCAATGTGAGTGATTTGGTACACTGATAGGAGATTGGTTGAAAGAGATGGAACACTTAGAACATTATTAAATGTTCCTCCATCTATTTCAACTAACCCTCTCCCTGCAACAAAAATTGATGTGTCATCACCCAAACTAATTGAGGTCATGCTACAAAGCTCTAAAGATGAAAACTCAACTAGTGAATAACCCATGTGGTGAGAAGCACCCGAGTCAATGACCCTTGAAGATGTCGAAACTAATGTAGCCACAAGGGACTTTTCCTTTTCTTTCTCCTTACCCTTGCCTTTTGCCTTGGTAGAATCTTGGGTAGATGAATTTTGCTTGATGGACTCAGGAACACCTATGTTGTTCTTCTCTAGAAGATGAGTTAGGTGATATATTTGTTTCTTCATGCATTTGTGTTCATCATGCCCTTTCTTTTTACAATAGTCACACTTAATCTTCTCCTTCTTAGGTTTAGCATTGGAGGATGAAGACTCAGTGTTATTTTTGGCAGGATTGGTGTTTCCTTTCTTCTTCTCCTGGTCCTTGTTTTTTTTCTTCTTCTCCTTTGTTGAAGTCTTATCCTTACCATTTCAAACTATCAAAGCTTGGGTTTGAATAGAATTCATTATGCCCATTTGAATTAGCTTATATTTCTCCCTAGTAAAGTCGGCAATGAATGAATCCAAAGAAGGCATTTTCCATGTAGTGCTAAGGGCACTTTTTGTGGCATGGAAAGTGGAGACAAAGACTGAATAGCTTGGACTAACTTTGTGAGAATAGAAAGGATGAGTTGATCATATTTATTCTCTATCCCACATTCTTTCAATTGCAATCTAAGGGCCTTAAACTTAGTGAAGAAGTCTTGTAGGGTGTCAAAGTTGCTAGGACTTAGACTTATGAGTTTGTTTTCGAGCTCATGACCTCTCATCTCATCAAGATTTCCAAATAACCTTTTTAAGGTGTCCCATATGTCATTGAGAGTTTGAGAGGATTCTAAATGGAAGAGAAGCTCTAGAGACATAGACAAGCTCAGTAATCCATAGGCTCCATCACTATGATTGTACCATTTGACCTTTTCAGCATTAGTGTTGGGTTTTACTTCAGTACCCATGGTGATCCTATACAACCCTTTGCTTCTAAGAATGATTGACATTTTAACCTTCCATTCATGATATTTTAAGGGTGTTAGGGTTTTAATTTGAAAATAATCCATTTTTAGCTGAATTTAGGTGAAGTTGTGTTGATTGCAAATTGAGAATTTATGCAGAAAGGAAAATGAAAGCAAAGATTTACAAGTTGTGGAAAGCAATCACACCCCCCCAAAATATTTAGCCCCCTAAAAATATGCAAGTGCATGCTCAAAAGACGTCAGACTCAGCCAAGAACGCATCTTAGAGCAATCAGTGTAAGACTAAAGCAAACAGGACGTCAGACTCAGTCGAAAATGCGTCTCGAGAGACCCAAAATTTTGGCACTTTATAAACTAGTGATTTTTTGAAAAATAACAAGCCTACACTATGGATAATTGAATTAAAAATACTTTTACAAAAAATGGCACCCAAATCTGAGCTATCGTTTGCAAGATATTAAAGGTTCAATTTTCCCATAAATTAGTGTTTTTGCAAAAAAAAGCACTAAAACATTAAAAAATGCCTATTTGAGAGAGAAAGTGGCCTTCCAACCACTCATTAGATTTATCAAAAAATGAGGAATCCAAAGGAGGTTTGTGTGAGGGGGAATTGGCCTCCCGCCAACTCGGGCCTCACCCTTCGTCTTCGTAGGTTGAAGATACAAGTTTAAAATGAAATACCCCAAATTACAAAACTATCTAAAAAATTAAATATTCAGTCAAATTGATTGATTTTTGTTTTAACAAGTTAATTTTTAACTAAAAATAATGAAGCATAGATATAATGAAGGATTCCACGTGTCCAAGAGGTGCCACATGGGATGCCTAGTATGGAAGGGGTGCCAAAATAGCACAGTCTAGAATTTTAACTCAAAAAAAAAGTGTAGACCTGTTGGATGTCGTACGACCTACTTGGCACCTTGCTGGGTAGAGAAAAGACTATGGCATGGACTAGAAGAAGGTGTTGAGTGTTGAAGTTCATGCAAACTTGCAGACTTGTGCGTTGTACGGCCTACAGACTTGTGCTGAAGGAAGAACTTGCAGTTGAAGCTTGGCATGGCAAAAGTGAAGGCCAAAAGCTCAGGCACAAAAGCTTGGCTATAGAAGGATGCTAGAAGGACTGATTTTTGGAATTGCTACTCCTCCCTTTGCTGCTCCACACAATAATAGGGCCCAAGAAGATAAACAGATGAATCAGTTCCTGAAGTGAAGACAACCAAGACACCCAAAGGCCAAAGATTTCCAAGAAAATGATACCAGAAATGATATATTTTTTTAAATTTTAGATCAGATCTAGAAAATAAAAAAATAAAGAGAAGTCCACTCTTCTTGATTTCAAAATGAACTAAAAGCATAACCAGACACACAATTATTGTTCAAGCTCTGATACCATATTGGAGTTGTTGCCAGAATCCAGATAATGCGAGTGTAATGGAGATGTGATCACACGAGTTGAAGCAAGTGCACACCACATAGATGCTAAAACAATTTGAAAATAACACAATAAGATAAATTGCACAAGACAAAATCTAGAAAACCAAAATCTGATTAACATGAGATGGCCAAAGTGAGGACTACAAATAGGAGAGTACGTAAGTAACTCCTCCACAAAAGGTGGACAAGGCACCCCAATAATAGACTGTAACTCCTCCATGAAAGGTGGTGACAAGGTGCTAAGAGTAGAGAAGTAACTCCCATCAAGGGAGATAATTATGACATTCGTATGACACCTATGACACATCTATGACACACACCTCCACATAAGCTAGCCTATCCCACAAATGTAGGAAAACTCCATGTATGCACAAGAAATACAATTTCCCTAATTAATAAATAGGGAAAAATAAAAACCTACACTAATATCTATCAAACTACTCCAATATCTCTAAAAATTCAAAATTGTACAAAACTCCTAGAAGTAGGTGAAAGAAATAAAAATAAAGTGAGTTTGATATTAGTCTATTAGATAAAAATTACAAAGGAGGTATATTATGTAGTGAGAG
Organism: Torreya grandis; assembly: GCA_037957365.1. Lineage (NCBI taxonomy): Eukaryota > Viridiplantae > Streptophyta > Pinopsida > Cupressales > Taxaceae > Torreya > Torreya grandis. The sequence continues at coordinate 670,390 of JARHVA010007068.1, read as the reverse complement.
ATTAGGTCACTAAAAAGGTAACAACTTCACTCACTATTAGAAAACACATTAAATGAATTTTCTCCTAATGATCTTAATAATCCTAAGTAAGTTGAATAACAACCATGTAGTTAAAACCAAAAGGGTGAAAAATTATACACTAATACCCCCATGAAGTGTAGATTATGTGGGTAGAAGAATTGGGTCTCGACAATGAGGCCTGATGAGGTATCAAAGCACAATGCAACTCCCATTAGGCAAAGAAAAGGAGAAAACCCATAAGACAAAACTCCACTCCAAAAAGAGAGAAAAGATAAATATTGAATGTTATAAGGATGTTGGGCATAATTGAAAATTCATCCATAAGTGAGAGTAACAAAGCACATAAATAGAAGAGATAATAAGTCTCTATATAATATGGTAAAGCTACATACAATATAACTCATAGAATGATAAATGTCACTGATGAGATTCTCTACCTAAAGACTAAATAAACTCCATCTACATTGAATAATGTTTCTTTCCTTTACCAAATGAAGAATATGAATGTTATACTATAAGTTTTTCCATTCCAAAATGGAAGATGAAGGCAACAATATGAAGAACTTCAAGTAGGGTCGAAAATAGAGGTGTGGCATAGGTTTGGTAAGATCATGCACAAGAATTGAATGTAATGCCATTGAAGTGAACTTATTAGAAGTAGGTACAAAGAAAATTAGATCACCCTATAATAGTGAATGTATCCACCAAGTGTTTGATGGATATCCAAACAAGGTGTAGTTTATATACAAGGACCTATGCTCCTCATGCATAGTAAATGAGCTAACTACTCTATGCGATGATGTTGCAATGGAAGCAAAGGCTAAAATATATTGCATAATACCCTATACTATGGAATAGAATACCTAATGTTTGATGAGTCTTGAATAAATATAAATGCACCTCATAATGTTAGAAGTGGACTAGATTTAGCTAGATCAATAACTAACTCTCAATATATATAATGTGACAATGAGATGGTGGAAGTTGTAAACACTCCTTTTCAGCCACACTCATGTCTAAAGTGGACTCTAGACTGTTTCTACCAAACTATGAAAATTAAGCCTAGAAACCATTAAATATTCCAAATTCATCCACACATTAGATGTAAGTGCCCATAATTATGTCAAAGCATCCCTATTTGGGGTATTACCCTATATGCAATGATAATATTTCACAGATTCATCCCTAGTCAAGTTGCACTAAGTAAACTAACATTTTTGACCAATTAAGTGGGGCAATTAATCCAATTCTTAAAATGACCAAAAGCCTAAGAAGAATTAATTAAACAAGCAAATCAAATTAAATGCTTAATTAAATAATCAATGTTGAATTACTGAATTTGTAATTTTAAAAAATAAAAATTCAACAAATATCAAAGGGAAGTGAGGTCATGATGGTGTCATCATCCTCAAAGTCAAGAATTTAAAAAATATCAACATACATGCCTTACAAATTAGATATGTTGAGCCATGCATTCATAAGTGCATAATTAATGACATTATTTATTACAATTTGACTTCCAATTCCAACCATGGATTAGCCTAAACATAATGGCACCTAGGTTGGGGTTAATTTGAAACCTATAAATATAAGGTCTCACACTCACTTCCAACAAGCTCTTTTGTCTAAAGTTACTATGTAGAATTTATAAGATAGAATTCATAGACCAATACATGCCAAGACCAAAACCATAAAGGAAAAAGGGGAGGTGTTTCCCACAAGCAAGTGCATTGATAGAGACTCTAATTTGGACATAAGCTGAATAAGCCAAATACCATCTCAACAAGAAATTCAGATCTACAAGGAAGGTGAAAGACAAATATCTCTTATTCTTCTAGTTGTGTTGTGTTTTATCTTGTTATTATCAAGCTCCCCCTAGTATGTAGGCTTATGAATGCTTTGTCTTAATCTTATTTTTGGATGTTTGATTATACTAATGAGTGAATAATGCATCTTTTCCCTTGTATTCCTATTGTATACATGATGGCATGCCTGGTGGGACCACACATCCTACTTACATCATAGGAGCATTTTGGACCTCTTAGGAGCCAATAAAAACTCATGAATGACCTTGTTCTTACCTTTTTTGCTTAACTTTTTTGTGTTTTGTATTTACCTATGGAAATGTGAATCCATTGATAGAGAAATTACAGATTAAGAGCCAAAAATAATGAAATAGTCATAGGAAACTATGAATTCATTGTAGGAAACTAATCATCCTAGTAAATCATGAAATCATCTCTATTTTAGACTAGACCTATGGAACTTTGAATTTAAAGCACTATTTTATGAATTCATGGGGGTAAACTATGAAATCATGTAATAATTTTTACTATTTTTTCTAACTTTTCTATGTATTTATGAAAATAGAACTATTAATTGCAAAATCATAGTAAAAAATACAAAATCATTCTCTATGTTTCTATGTTTTTGATAGGTTTCAAGATAAATTATGATATCATTACAAATTCATAACTATGAATTCATTTGGAAACAACAAAATCGGTAAGTATAATCATGAAGTAGGCAAGGATAACTATGAAATTGGTGAGGATAGCTACAAAATCATTAAAGAGAGTTGTAAAATCATTCAAAAACTAAGAAATTGCACTATAAGTTTTCTATGTTTTTTACTAACCTATAATTTCATAGTTTACACTAACTTTGTAACTATGAAATCATTCTAGATAGTATATTTTCATGTTTTTTGGAGCTTATTTGCTAATTTGCAGGTAGTTTTCATTAACTAATCAAACACAAATCAATCTTATAACATTTTTTTTTACAGGGAATTAAACAAAAGAGAATAATTTTTAGCATCAACAAAGTCCATTTCACATTTATTTTGGTACTTTAAAACCTTGAAAATAAATTTCAAATTTTTAACAAAGGCCAAACTTCAATCATATTTTGATAAGTGCTTTAAAAAGAACAATCACATTATACTTAGAGCTCCTAAGAGCACTTTTGTTTTTGTTCTTATTTTTTACAAAATCACTTAGTTTTAGTTTTAGTAAAACCTTGCGTGTATGCTCTCCCTTATCCCCTTTAGGAAACTTGGGTGATCAAAATCACATTAATTTTCTTATTTTATTGATTCAAACTCAAATAAATGTCTCATATTCTCTCCCCTTATTCCTACAGACTTGGGTGACTCAAAAAGGACATAGTTATTCCTTTATTTTCTTGTTTGACTTGTGAGTAGGAATTCATTGCCTCCTCATGAGTTCTTTACGAGGAATTTGACCTAGGATTTTATCTCCCAGCATTGTTCCAAATCCGCTCTCTGGTGGGGTATATAAATTATTCATACTATTGGATTGGATAGTGGATGAGTGGTTAGCCTTACAATTTTAATGGGTCCCTGAGCCATGAATCTGTCTAGACATTAGACTTCACTAAGTAGTACATATCTAAATTTATTGTGAAAATGACAATACCTTTACATAATAAGCTAGATATTTTGGATTAAATTGATGTGAATTGTGTGCCCAAGTGTTCTTAGACACTTGTGGACCATCTAAATAAGCCAAGTCAAAAATTTAGATCAACTAACCCCACTTACCACTAATTATCCTATAAAATGCCAAGTTGTATAAAAAATCTAATTTATTTTCCATGTATCAGTTATTTAGAGACAAGGGGGGGGGGGATTTAAAAACTTTATCTACATGTACTTTTTATTTTTGGATTAACAATTAATTCTTTTCAAGATTGGTATATTGGTGGAAACTTTGGCAGATACTATGCACACCTCATGTTAATTTTAGTACAAGAGCATGCACTTATGTGCTACTTATTATTTTAATTATATTATTTGAGTCCAAAATTACTTATAAAAATTAAATAAACCAAAAAAATGAATTACACACATCACTTTTCATAAAGAAGTGTTACGCTGCTAAAATTATTCCAAACTATTTACCTTATTCAAATGAGATCAAAAACCATTTTTGCCATTTATTTTTAAGTAGAGTTATTACACTAGATGTTTTTACCTAGAAAATTTTAAGTTACTCTTGACCAATTTTCAATCATCCTAAAGGTGTGGAGTCAATTTCAAATCTAGCATGGTTATGTCATTCACATAGAACTTCGACCCTTGTGCCAAGAGTTAAGTTGCCTTCTCAAACAAAGTCTAAAACCCACTTTCAAGTATAAATTTGAGTTTTTATTTCCACTTGGGCATAAATTTTTAATTTATTCTCTTATTTTGTGATACTTGAGTTGGCTTTCTAATTGGTTTGCCTAGAATAACTTCAGACCGTTGTTTTTGGATTATAGTTCTTTTAGACCAAGTTCAATTTTAACCTATTTCCAAGTTTACCTCGACCAAATTCACTCTTTGTTTCAAAATAATTACCTTATATTTAAATTTATTTTGAGTTTTGTTCCTAGATTGATTTCATCTCCGAGACTAGCTTTGTGACTTTTACCATGAACACAACACAGTTTCATTTTTATTCATAGACCAAGTTTGTTTTACCTTTAGATAGTTCAAGACCTTTCTCAAAGACTAGTTTCATGTTTGCATTCAAAATTTACCTTAAGAACTAGTATATACCTTTGCCAAGACCACGTTCATGTTTCACCTTTAGACCTATTTCCAAGAGATAAGTGTGTTTTTCATGATAGTTTTAGACCATGACCAATTTTGTTTCGAGTTTCTCTTTTTAGACCAAGTTTCAAACATTTGTAATAATACACTAATCATTTTGTGAGACATTTACCATTACCTTGACCATGCCTTGTGTACTACCATGTATACTTTAGAGAATGAAAACATTGTCATAAGTGACCTTTTCACTCAATTCCCTTATGGAGATGACATATCATATGAGATGGATCCATATCCCACATATGATACCCACTAAACAAATTAGGGTCACAACCCATTAGCACATCATAATTACAAAACACCTTCTTATCTAGGGAAAGATCAAGACCAAATTATAATATACTTTGATAGTATACAACCTAACATGGAATAGGTCCAATAATAACAACCTTACTACATGACCACTCAAACTTAGACAACTTATGATCCTTACTTGTTTGATCATCATCTCTTGGAGAATAGAGATGAAATAATTGTTAGAGTAGTAAAAGTAGGTTCTAAATTCTCAACCAAATTTCTACATGAAAGTTTACCTAGCTTGGTTAGAGCTCCTAACAACACACTTGATGATAGACCATTCAAATAATCATCATCTAGCAATAGCCATTTCCTCATACCAATGAATAACCAAGAGCTTGATGTGATTGTAAAAGGAAAGGGTTAAACTGATGACCAAATGGAAAAAATTTAATAATCATACCAAACATACCTTAGTTTGACATGAAATATGAATTTTATGACTATGTCTAATAAGTCACTCATAGAGTTAACTCCATCAACTGGGTGCAAACTAACTCATAAAGCTATGTCAATACGAATGTGTACCCATTCACATAAAGTACCCAAGTTGGAAACATGTTTAATACCCCAATTATTAGGGAAGAAATAATGGATCCTACAGAAGACCCTTCACAAAATGTGGTAGATAAAACATAAGAGTTCCCCAATTCACACCAACTTGGGTCACATATACAACAAAGCATTTCACAACAAGTTTCCCCCACAAACACATTAAGTGGTTCACAACAATAGGGGTAAGGAGTGTCTAGTTCATAGATGTAATAAATGACTACTCCACTATTTGCTTCCTCAACTACACCATAGGTATCAAATAACCAAATGTAGACCAACATACCACCCTAATAGGGGTGACCAATCCTCCACCTCAATAAGTGGTCAACACTATTACCCCCCAAAAGGGGGTGACCAATGTTTTAATACAAAAAATACTATTTAATGTGCCACTACAAGTGGTGAATCAATTTCAAACATTATCTAATCAAAAACATATCTTATTTAGTCAATAGTCATTAGTAGTTAGTCATCAATAAGTGTCAAACATGCAATAAGTGTAAAATGTTCAACAAGGACAAGTAAGTAACAAGTGTTCACCCAACATCAAAGGCTTAACCCCACCAAAAAATCATTGACCTTTTCCCAACAACTACCTCATATTCAATAATGGCCAAATATTTTATACCTTCAACAATAAACTTCTAGCTAGTAATGGGTGCCTTTTATACAATAGGGTTCAACTATTCAACAACATGTTACTATTCAAACCCAACATGCATAGTACATTTCACAAAGCCAAATACCTCCATCTTAACCATAGTTCTATCTAAACTAGAGTCATGTTACTAGTTATATAAAAAATATTTACCAATAAAATGTTTTATATTAGTAATACAATCCTAGCCAAGGGACACATATTCTAGGTCGATCAATCAACTAAACCAATGTTTTACAATACCACATTCTTCCATGGTAACTCAATCAAGGTAATATGAATTTGACCACCCAACCACAACTGTAACAAAAGTTACCTTATAACTTTCTTGCCCAAGAACTGCAACAAATGAAGGATTCAATTACAACTATCAAATTATGAAGTAGACAAAAATGTTAAATTAGATGAGGTATGTTCATATCCATTCAACATGGAGTACCTTCAAATATCATTTACTCTAGGTTATGAGCCAGAAAAGTTCTATAAATACAATGGAAAATGTGACCCTAGGGAACATTTGAAGAATTTCTTTCTAGCAAGTGGCCTCTAGAGATATCTATTTCCTTCTCCTTTTCATAAAAAGTTTAGCTAGATAGGATTTAGAGTGGCTTATTAAAATACCAAAAATTATGTATCTGAATTTGATGACCTTTTAGATAAATTTATACAACATTTATCCTATAATATTGAACATGAGGTTATTGTGCTTGATTTGGGTCAATCTATATAAAGGAATGGTGATATCTTTTTTGTAGACACCTAAATCTAGCCACCAATAACCTCCAAACATGATTTTAACTAATTTCCACCAAAGTGTACAATTTGGCCTAAAAACACTAAAACATGTTAAATGATGTGAAACTATTATATTCAAGTGTCGATTTTGGTTAGAGTGTCACTAAATGGGGCAATGCAATTTATGGGCCAACTAACTTTGATTAGATCATTTCAAGTCAAAATGCTAATTTTGCACCTGGGTGCCCTGGATTGCTCTTTTATACCAAATTTCTTGCACAAGTCATGTGCCTTTATTATTTTGTGTTAAAAAAATCCTAAAATGGATAATGGATCTAATGCATCTAACATCACATCCTAACTCTAATCTAGGAAAATTTTTGGCCAATAACAAGATATTCTAACCAATTTGATTAATCTGTGCACCAATTGCCAAGATTTGTATCAAAGTTGACTAATCATGTTTGAGGTTAATTAAACCAAATTAAGGCCTTAGATTAATTTTCCATGGAACTTGTTGAATAAATATTTATTGTAAATTAAATGTCACTAACTTCATCAGTAGGTAACCTCATTTGTTGGGAATGCATCCACAAGCCATAAATACCATAAATATCTAAATTAATGTCTCCCATGCCTCATTAAGACCCTCCATACCTAGTTAATGCCCATCTATCCCAAATATTGATGAGCATATTTATGAATTTTAATTACATAATTAAATTAATCCTTAGCCACACATCTTCGTCTTGAGATGGATGATTTAGGTTGATTCTAAACCATTCCAAAAATATATAAATAGGAGGCCTTGCCTATTGAATTTTAATCTCTTTTATGCCAAACTTTAAATGGATAAATACATTCAAAAATACATTAAAATTAGTGTTATTGTTGATAAATTTTCCCCATAGGTCAAATTGTCACCCCTACCATTTGAAACATTGCATATCATGCCATTTTGTTTTGTGAGTTAGTTATTGGTCCTTAAAAGTCCTTGAAATAATCCATGATTAACAGGGCTTTTTGAGGCATTCACTTTCATTTTGAAAGGATTTTTGTTAGCAAAGCATTATGGAGGCTTCTTTGGGTCCAAAAAGGGCTCATTTTTAGGAATTTCAAAGGGTTATTTCCTTTCTGAAAAGGTCCATCCTCAAAAAAATTCAATGATCCATTTCAAAAATCTAAAGGATTTTTTCCTTTTAGGAAAGTGGTCGAAGAAGAAAAGTCAATGAATTATTTTAGAGGAAAGGTTCTTTTTCAAAGTTTCAAAGGGTTATTTTTCTTTTGGACAAGGTTATTTTGTCTGAAAAACAAACTTTTTTGAAGGGCACTTCATTTTTTCTGAATGGTCTAGTTAGAAAATTATGAAGGAATTGGTCCTTTTCAAAAAGCTGAAGGGTCACTTTCTCTTTAGAAATGGATGATTTCAAATTTTCTGAAGGGTTCATTCAAAATTTCAAGTGCCATTTCAACTTTTTCAAAAGGTCATTTTCAAAAGTCTGAAAGGGTATTTCAGTGTTTCTGAAGAGCATTTGCAAAACCTCCAAAAGGTAATTTCCTTTTGGGAAGGTACAATTAAAGGTTTTTTAAGGGTAGACAATTTTTTTGAAAGAAAAGACAATTTTCAAAATGCTGAAAGAATTCTTTCAAAAATAAGTCTACAAAAAAGAGGAAAGCAAAAAGTCTGAAAGAATTCTTTTGGGAAAATAAGACCATTTTAAAAAAAAGGAATGATTTATTTTGGAGAAATAAGTCCATGGAAACAAGTTTTGAAAGAAAAAACTTGAAAAAATTCCTCCAAAGGAATAAGCTATGGATAAATTGTTCAAAAGAAATAGATAGAGGCAGAAAAATTTGAAGACCTTTTTCCATAAAAAAGTAGCTAAATAATAGCCTGAAGGAATACATGAAAAAATGAAGAGCCTACGAGTAAAAGGTTAAGGAATTACAAGGAGCTGACATGGAGTTTTAATGCTAGATATCTGATCTTAACATGGAATTTCATGCATGTTTTAGTTTTTGAAGCCCCTTTTCATACAAGTGGAGGCCATTTGGAGTTGATTGGTCTTGAGTTTGAGTTGACTTTTGTCAAAGTGTCACATCTATTATAGTTTATATTTTTAATTAAAGGTTTTCAGCACTTACAACTTGTTCAAACTAAATTTATTCACCTAAGGATTGGTGTAGCATCATCTCATGCAAGATGGAGTTACTTGGAGTTGACTAGACAACGCTTATCATGCATCTTCCTTGATTTTCATGCAAAAGACTTTTTTTGGTTTCAAACAAACTTCCAAACATATCAAGTAGAGTTTTTCTTTGAATATTTGGCATAGTTTTCATGCATGGAGTAGATTAGTCCAATATGGGTCCACCATCCTTTTCCAATGCCAAAGAGTTTTTACATGCAAGACATAAGACAAAAGGATATTATTTGAAGGTTTGGTTATCTTTTGATAGCTCAAGTGGGACTTGTGTGATGTAGGAGTTGATATCCTCTCCTATTTTCAATGCTAATATCTTAGCTTTTGTATGCTTTTTTACTATATAATTTGGCTTTTCAACCTTAAAATGGATCCTTCTTTGATAAGACCAGACTATGTCAAGATTGAGTTTTGTAACCTTTTCAGATAAATAGAAGGACTATTTTTAGATTTCAAAATGCTGGTATAGTGTATTTATGTCAATGATTTGCATATGTGATAGAATTTTCTTCTTTATCAAGTCCTAATTCTTACTTAATTACTAGTTGATCAGATTATGTAGGTCATGTTCTATGTTTGATGTCTTTTGGCTAAAGTTATAGCAAATATAAGTGACTGGTTAGTTCCTTAAATTAGGCATATTCCATCATTTCCCTCAAGCTTTGATCCTTAGAAAAAACCTTTTCATGAATTATTGATGCATAGGAGTCAATTGGAGATGAAGATTTAGTATTTTCTTGTCTAATTAGTGTTTTAGAAGCTCAAATTGATTAGATGAACCAAAATATAATTGTATCAACATCATTAGATAGAATTTTCCTTTAATTTTTTTCTTACCTTTTCCCTCTTCCCTTTTTCTTGGTAGTTTGTATCATATATTAGAGATCCTAATTGATACACCAAAGGGAGCTAACCCTTAGAATCTAGAGATTCAATCTACTGATTAGGCCACCCATAACCTAGGATTATTTCCATATTTTAGTGGACCGTGAAGGCCTAAAACTACCTTCACAAGGTGCGAGTTTGATTGACAATAATTTTTGGCACACCCAATGGGATACTTACTCCTTGGAATATCTAAATTTTGGATTTGAAGAGAAGCATTTGTAGTAAAGGAGAATATATATCTTCATCACAAGCTAAATATTCTTTAGGTTGTAGACTTCATAGCATCATTCAGGCAATTATTTCATGCCAAAGGTTACTACAAGGTTATCTAGCAAAGGTATTCCTTTTGAATTCATTGAGTTGTCTTATAAATCATATAAAATATCAAGGTTTAGTAGGAAAAACCCATATCCTTAAAAATAATATTTGTCTCCTAGTTATCCTACTGTTCTGATCATTACAAACCACACTATTTGAATGGCTATCAGAAACTAGGTGTTTGTTCCATTCAATAGAGGTAGTCACTAAATTTGGCCTAGTTTAATGACATTTTGGTGTCTTCCCTCAATATCATCCCATTATTCTCAAGAGAAAATCAAACAACCCTTATTGAGCATATCCAAGATGTATCTAATCTATGTTTAGTCCATAATGTTGTTGAGGATAATGTTGCTATTAGATTGCTTGATGATTATTTCAAAGGAAAAACATTGCAGTGGTATAGAAACCTACCAATAAACTCCATTTTTACTTGGGATGAATTGGGTGTAGCCTTAGTCAATCAATTTGAAGACAAATTTGATCACCTCTCTTTGGTTGAATAGTCAACTACCATAATGAGAGCTCCTCATGAGTTCATGTCTAATTTTAATCTCAAATTATAAAATACATGGACTAGGATGCCTATGTTGATTAGGCTGTATTTTGAATATACATTCTTGTACTATTTGAAATCCCTTAACTCTGACATTATTTTGATGATATCGTCAATAGGTGGTACTGTAGACACCGAAATCGTGTCGACTCCCCTGGTCATTCCCCGTCTTATTCTTCTTCGCCTATTGAACCCTTGTCGATCACTTGTTCCACCAACCTTGACCCTGGCAGCATGTAAAAATGAGCACAGAGCTAAAGCTAGACTCTATCCCCATTATACATCTGCCGACGATGGTCTTTACCCAGCCGATGTCGCCGACATCGGTCACCTATCGGCCGACGTCGGCAATCCTGCCGACGTCGGTCACCTTCCCGTTATCCGTTACCAGTTATCATTCGGTTTCCCGAAACGGTTGACAAACCGTCTCTGGAACCGTCTCTCGCCTTCATCAACCTCCACCAACCATTCGAGACCAGATCCCCGAACGCTATCCAACCATTCGAAATGCTGATCAATCGAACCCCAAGCAATCATCAACCTGCAAACTCTGACATCAACACTCTCAGCATCAACACTCCCAGCATCAACCAATCTGCATTCAATCTGACTCCAACTATGGCTTTCATCGCGTCTTATGGCAGGTAAGTATTTATTTTGTTTATTTTATTTCTTCCTTGGTTATTCTTTATCAGTTCTGTCATCCCGATTCTTCAAACCCCCGACTCTGTTCAGACCCGACCTGACCTTACCCAGACCCTGTCCCGAATTTGTTCAGACCCGACCTGACCTTCCCCAGACCCTGTCCTGACTCTGTTCAGATCCAGCATCCCTCGTTTACATCCCTGTCCCTGTCCCTACTCTCTCAGACCTTACCCAGACCCTGTCTCGACTCTCTCAGAACCTGTCCCGACCCTGTTCAGACCTTTTTTAGGACCTGCCCCTACCGATGCCGGTCACTACCCCGACTGACGACGGCACCTCAACCGACGTCAGCATCTTCCCTAACCGACGCCGGCACCACAGAGACCGACACCGGCGACTGTGCAGAACAGTGCTGCATATCAGGTACGCACTTTTATTTCTGTCATTTATTTTTGTCATTATTATCTACTTTCGTCCAATATTCTACTTTTTTATCAGTGGGTTGATATCCTTCTAGGGAGTCTTCGTACTTCCGGGATCATGCATTCGCCTGACAGCCCACCATATCTTTGACTAACATTTTCCGTGTTTTAGCCTTTTCTTCGCAGGTGTCATTCCTCCACAGCCAAAGAGGAGAATCTTTCAACGTTTGATTTCGGAGCGCACGACTTTATCAGGTACTTCTAACCTTGACCATTTCTTTCAGTTTCTTATTTCTTCTTTGAATGTAGAAAGCAATTTTGCATAGAAACATTCTGGCACGCTCGGTGGGACCCTAGGTCCTCCTTGGGTTCTTTCTTTCTTTCGTTCATTTAGGTGCATTAGGTTTCTTCCTTTTCGCCTCTTTTCATCTCTTCTTAAATGACATCATAAGCAAAACTAAAATGAACATTTCTTTCTTTCTTGCACTTCTAGACTAGTCAAAACTCATATTCTTCGACTCTTTCTCCATTCATCTTCATATGAACAAACATTTCGACTTGGGCATTAAAACACTTTGCATTCATTTCTGATTGCCTGCATCTTTTAGACCACACATAGTAATTAAAACCACATATTGAATTAATCTAGATCACTTGATGTTACACGACCAAACCACCTGCACAAAACAAACATAAAACTTACCTGAGACAAGGCCCGACTGGGATTTCATCCCCCAGCGGATACCTTACCCGTCCCGGTGACCCTACTTGGATTTCATCACCAAGGGGGAAGCCCACTCCGTTCTCTGGCGGAGTCTAAACTCTCGGCGAGGTATATCTTGGCTAAGTGAAACTAGCTAACCACTGGAATCGTGAAGTGAGGGGAGCTTGCTCCTTAGCACCAGGCCGCGTACCAGACCCTAACACAGATTTCTTGAGCACCATAACAAAACCCAAAACCATCCATAGACTGCTTCTTCTAGGACCCGACTCACAAAGCCAATCTTCCTCTACACACATTCTAAGGTAGAAGCCACTATAATCCTAATAATTTACTTCTAGGGTTTTAGGATCTGCTTGTGTCTTCATCTTCTTTTTAGTTCTTATCTGCTTGTTTGAGCTTGTGAGGACGTTCTTTCTTGCCTTGAATGTTTATGACACATAGTCAAACCAAGGCTCTTCTTGACCACGCTAGCCATCAATCGCTTTCGCCTACCCCGTCTATAAACAATCATATAATGGAGTTCTACTCGAAGACCGAAAGAATTCCTACTAGACTATCTCCAACCCAGATGCCTATCATCCCAGAAGGGGACCAAGATTTTGCAAGATTCTTGGACCTCAATACCGCAGTCCTCCAAAACTATCTCGCAAGAAAACCAATGCGGGACCTTTCAGACGACGTGGCGATGACATCAACACCGTTCGCCACCCAACCTTTTACGACTCAACCTTTCGCCTCAACCATTAACCTGACCATGGCCAATACGCAAGGTTCAGGCTCCTCGTCTATTTTTAGACCAACCTCCACCGGGGTTTCGTTACCCCCTCAACCACCTGCAATTCAACCAAGTTCTACATCATATCAGAACTTGATTGTCTCGACCCCACACACTCTTGCGCCTATATATGCAGGAGTGCCTACCTCTCCCTTTGTCAATGCCATCACACAACCTCCTTTGGCGGTATCTAGTCAGCTTATGCCTTCTACCTTCATAACGCAACCACCCTTAACCTCTACTTCTGCCCCTGCGACTAGTCATCCGTACGTTGTGCCCTTACTGGTACAACTGACTACGTCGTACGTCTCCTCTAACCTCTTTCAAGCGCCTTACAACTTAGGGGGCGCTCAACCCGCCAATCCGTCAGCAGATCTTATCAAGATGCTGATGGATAAAATGTCCCATCTCGAAGCTTCTATCTCCAGTTCAAGTAATGTCTCTTCATATGACCAAATTTACAATGAGCCCATCCACCCTTCTGTCCCTATCCGACCATACCCCAACCACTGGGAGCTTCCTAAATTCATTCGCTTTCAGAGTAAGGAAGACCCACAACAACATCTAAAGGCATTCAGACATGCCTATTACCTTATCGCCCACGACGATGCGTTGCTTCTACGCACGTTTCCTATGTCGCTTTCTGGCCCTGCCCTTGACTGGTATAGTTCTCTTGCCAGACATTCTATCTTTTCATTCATCCAACTCGCCCAACTATTCGTTGACCATTTTTCTATCAATATCACTAAACAAGTTTCGATCACAGACCTTTACTCCATCAGGCAATTTGACGACAAATCAATCGCAGATTTTGTCGCCCGTTGGAGAAGCTTGATTAATCAGCTCTCCTTCTCCTTGCCTCAACCCGAGCTCATTGAGCTCTTTTCCCGAGCATGTGTCAGTCACATCTCATCCACCTTGCGGGTTCAGACATTCCACACTTTCGACGAGGCCTTCACCATGGCCCGAAAGCTTGAACTCCGTGCCATTGAAGAAGATAAGGTCAAATTGTGTAACACTAACACAAGAACCAATGACCATTATTCTTCCAGACCTTCTTCTGCCCACTCTCAATCCAAGGAGTTGGCAAACACTGTCACCTTTAAACCATCATCTTCAACAATAACCAACCACTCATCATCTTCAACATTAGACTACATCAATAAACATTTTCAACGTCAATCCATACAGCGTCAATTCACTCCAATTGGAGAGTCATATGCCTCTGTCTTGGATAAACTCGTCAAGCAGGGGGTCCTCAATCTCCCTCCAATCCGACCACATCAATTCGACCCCTCAACACCTATCCCTGCATGGTACAGGGAAAACCACTTTTGCGACTATCACTGTGTCAAAGGCCATGACACGGATCACTGTCAAACTTTCAAAAACATCGTCCAGGACATGCTAGACAAGGGGGATCTCATCTTGGATAACCCGAATGCACCACCCAACCAAAACCTTGACATTTTCAAGCAACCCCTTTCTAATCATTCGCCTACTCAAGACAACATCCAAACCATAATCAATGACCCTCAAGACCATGATATACACACGGTCAACACTATCTTTTCTCTTATCTCTGACCAACCTCTTTCACAGGTGGAAGACCTTTCTTCCCCTATACCTCCTCCACATGGCGAAGAACTTTCTTCTCCCACTTGTCCTCCATTGAATTCTCCCATATTGGAGGACGCTTTGACCACATCAACACCAGCTGCCTCGCCTTCATCATCCATAGACGATCATACCTTTTTGACTCCCCAACCACACACAAAAGCCATGACTACTCCAGAGCTCTTTCCACTTAAAGAGCCCACACCTTCAATCCCTTCTCCATTGAGAGAAAAACCGTCCACATCTAAGTCCAAACCCGCGCAGGCGTCCATCATGCCCAAAGAGATTAAACCTCTTGGTGTTCGCCCCACATCTAATCTTGCCTCGCACAAAGGTGGCCCTCAACCCAAACCAAAGAAGGCTACTAAACCACACCGGAGGCCTCCTCCCCTATCTTCGTCATTACCTTCAATCTTAGGCCCACATCCATCTACTTTACTCGGAGTGCTTCTCACTCCCATACTTCACAGAGGTAAGTCACCTCCATTATTCTATCAACCCGTCAGACCTATACCTCCTTCAAACCATCGACTAACGCCTCCTTCGCCTCCCAAACCAATGTCATCAACCCTCTCTACAATAAAACATCCCGACCCGTTAGCAGGTTCATATGCCTTGCTCTTACGGCAATTATTGCAGTCCTCTCGTCTCTATCTCCCGCCTCTTAGACCATATCACTCTCTCGGACCAAAACCACCATGGTTCGATGACACTTGCATTTGTGCGTATCATCGCACGCCTGGGCACGACACTGAGCATTGTCATGCCCTCAAGGTCGTCGTTCGCCAATGTTTGGGAAATGACACCTCTCTTCTCGACCACGTTATCAACAAACCTTCAACACCATCCCACTCATCAACTCTCGGATCAAGGCCATCTTGGTTCGACAACTCTAAATTCTGCCACTATCATCACACTCTGGGACATGACACCGAGCGTTGTTGCGCTCTTAAAGCTGTCATTCGTCACCACCGGAAAAAGGATTCCTTTCTTATCAAGGATCCTCTTGCCCCCCCTTTGACAAATTATCAACACCGACCCATACCTCTCCAACCTCGTCATCTAAATCAGGATCTCCACGCCAGACTATGGTCCCTTCACCGCCTTTAACCCCTTTATTCGACATCAACACAGTCCATCTGACCACTAAACCTCAATCAACCTTAACTAATCCGTCAAACATTCTCCTTAGCCGCTGGGGGAATTCAACCTTCATCCAAACTTTGACCAATTTTTTCAACACAGTCTCGACCACATATCAATCACTCTTTCAACTTAACCTCAACCAGACTAGCAACCAAACATTTAACCCGACTTCAACCAAACATTCGACCCAACCAAAGACCAAATACTAACCCATCAACCCTCGACCAACCATTGACCAATTATCAAATGACCAAATCTCAACCAAACATTCGACCCAACCTTTTTATCAAAACATTCAACCCTTTTCAACCAATCAGCAACCATATCAACCAACTTCACATTCACTCATCAATCAACACCTGACCAATCTGGAAAGAGGCAAATGGGGCAAGTTTGCTCCTAATTGGCTCGGACCTTATCACGCACATGTATACACCAGGGACTTACCAGAACCTGAGCCTCTTAATGCGTTGCATCTGCGACCGTTCTACTGCTAGTGGAGTATTCATCCACTTGACACTTAACTTGAGCTCATCCCTTGAGCAATCCCCGTCCTCTTCGTCCTACTTCCTTTCAACCCTATTCCTCTTAACAACTCCTGTAACCCTTTTATGATGTATGGATGCTTTGTCCTAATAAAAGGGAGCCCTTGACCTTCTATAATCTTGTCCATGACTCACATTTCTATATAAACAAATCAAGATGTCAAAACATATCCATGGTCACTATATCAATATCAAAATCAAAAAAAAAAAAAAAACAGACTGCTCCCTTGAAGGACAGCTAGGCCAACTTATCAAACATTATTAAACAAAAATCTAGACCACTCCCTCGAAGGATGGCTATGACTAATCTGGCAATAAACAACATTATTTTAGAAGCTTCCCGCATTGATCAGCTTCACAACCTGACCACCAAGCAAATGACATCTCTATGCAGGCTTCCCGCATTGATCAGTCTGCGCCAAAAAAAAAAAAAAAAACGAGTCACGGACTTGGCTTGTAGTTGTCTCAGGGTCTCCTATAAAAAGGGGCAAAGTTATCTCTGCTCTTAAAATGGGTTACCCTCTTTCCTCCTCCTATTATCTGCTCAAGGGACTTCGAGCTCACTTTAATGTCTAAGTGATTCGATTACCACTCTAACATAACTATGGTCAACAACGTCACGCATGAATGGGGCTCTTGGTTCTCATAACCCCTATCTATGCTATCTTTTTGGTCCTTGTCAATGAAAGAGCAATATGCTTTTCACTTCTTCTGCACTTTGGTCACATTCACCCTCATCACTTGTCAATCAACTCAACTCAACTCTCTTTTCAGACCATTAACATAACCTAGCCTATTCACCCTAGTTTCTATGGACACCAATACACATGGAAACTACAGACCAGACCCAATTTATGTTCAGCATAAACCAATACTTGCTGAAGCATAAATAGACCTCAATTCATTTTTATCATACATCCATCACAAATATGGAATATTGCTAGGGATGAAAAACCCCTCAACCAATGTTGCAGAATACACCATTTGGAAAAGGCTGCAACATCTTTTTTTTTCTCATCATTTCATCATAACCATGACCAATCTATCAACCATTTTAACCACCTGTCTACCACTCGGACCCTTTGTCTGAACTACATTGGTCTGAGGCCCTTCCACAGGGGCTATGTAGGCAGCACTCAGATGACACGACTGTCTTCTGGGGTTAGCTCGACCATTCTCATTTGTTCGTCTCTCTGATGGACAAACCTTCTTGCCTTCTTTTAACCATAACCTTGCCCTTCATCATGACCCATTTCCATCCCTTTGACCCTTCCTCCCTTCTAGGGAGAACTACATCGGCCTGAGGCCCTATCACCAGGGCTATGTAGGCAGCACTCAGTTGACATGGGGTCTTCTGGGGTTAGCTCGGCCGCATCCTTTCATCCTTTCATCCATCCATCGACCACCAACCATTGGAGATCATGCCCATCTCCTCCGACCTCGACCACTTCCAAGACATTGTTGCCTTGGTTGTTTTTGCATGTATGCTACCTCATGACTGGTTAGCAAAATTGTGCGCAGACCTTTTTGGACCCTCAAAAGTATAGGATCGCACACCGGTTGATCCGCCCTACTTGTGACTTTTTCGTGTTTCTAGGAGCACTTCCTGAGCCCGAGATACCTGGAACGCGATGACCCATTTGGAGCTTCAGCTTAGATTGAGTGACCCGATCAGCAGACGACTAAATGCTGGGGCCCAGTTACTTCAATTTTGGCACTCCTCAACCCTTGACCTGCGACACTTTGGCCTGACCATCTCGTGCAGTGGTATGCACGCAATCACGACCTTTGCAGTGTTCACCCTCACTCCTTTTTCATCTGCTCTTTATCAAATCAGCACCCGATTCCCGGTTCCCTTCCCTCGACTCCTACTTTGAGGGGGAATATCCGTACTCGGGGCATTTTGCTTCCTATTTTTGTCTTGCAGTTCATTCGAACAACCAACAAGATGAAATCAACCTTATCCCTCACCTGAGGCACTCACTCCTATTTTTGTCTTGCAGTTCGTCCAGAACAACCAACAAGACAAAAAGGGGCAAATGTAGACACCGAAATCATGTCGACTCCCCTGGTCATTCCCCGTCTTATTCTTCTTCACCTATTGAACCCTTGTCGATCACTTGTTCCACCAACCTTGACCCTGGCAGCATGTAAAAATGAGCACAGAGCTAAAGCTAGACTCTATCCCCATTATACATCTGCCGACGACGGTCTTTACCTGGCTGATGTCACCAACGTCGGTCACCTATCGGCCGAGTCGGCAATCCTGCCGACGTCGGTCACCTTCCCGTTATCCGTTACCAGTTATCATTCGATTTCCCGAAATGGTTGACGAACCATCTCTGGAACCGTCTCTCGCCTTCATCAACCTCCGCCAACCATTCGAGACCAGATCCCCGAACATTATCCAACCATTCGAAACGCTGATCAATCGAACCCCGAGCAATCATCAACCTGCAAACTCCGACATCAACACTCTCAGCATCAACACTCCTGGCATCAACCAATCTGCATTCAATCCGACTCCAACTATGGCTTTCATGGCATCTTCTGGCAGGTAAGTATTTATTCTGTTTATTTTATTTCTTCCTTGGTTATTCTTTATCAGTTCTGTCATCCCGATTCTTCAAACCCCTGACTCTGTTCAGACCCGACCTGACCTTACCCAGACCCTGTCCCGACTTTGTTCAGACCCGACCTGACCTTCCCCAGACCCTGTCCCGACTCTGTTCAGACCCAGCATCCCTCGTTTACATCCCTGTCCCTGTCCCTACTCTCTCAGACCTTGCCCAGACCCTGTCCTGACTCTCTCAGAACCTGTCCCGACCCTGTTCAGACCTTTTTCAAGACCTGCCCCTACCGATGCCAGTCACTACCCCGACCGACGATGGCACCTCAACCGACGTCGGCATCTTCCCTAACCGACGCTGGCACCACAGAGACCGACGCTGGCGACTGTGCAGAACAGTGCTGCATATCAGGTATGCACTTTTATTTTTGTCATTTATTTCTGTCATTATTATCTACTTTCATCCAATATTCTGCTTTTTTATCAGTGGGTTGATATCCTTCTAGGGAGTCTTCGTACTTTCGGGATCAGGCGTTCGCCTGACAGCCCACCATATCTTTGACTAACGTTTTCCGTGTTTTAGCCTTTTCTTCGCAGGTGTCATTCCTCCACAGCCAAAGAGGAGAATCTTTCAACGTCTGATTTCAGAGTGCACGAATTTATCAGGTACTTCTAACCTTGACCATTTCTTTCAGTTTCTTATTTCTTCTTTGAATGTAGAAAGCAATTTTGCATAGAAACAGGTACTACCTCACCAAATGCTTATGAGGTTACAATAAGGGCAGAGAATAGTTTGATACAAGCTAGTAAACTTTCTCCAAGGCCTCTAATTCCTATATTCATAGAATTAAATTCTATACCAACCCCTCAAGTTTCTCAAATTCCATCTTTATCCCCTATTTCATCACCTTAAGCTCAAATTACATCCCCTAATAGTCAAGTTAGTGAGATAGGAGAGTTGAAAAGCTTGTTAAAATCCTCTAAGAATGAAATAATGCAACTCAAGAGGCAACAATTTCAAGCCAATAAGCCTTATAAAAAAATTAGACCACCTATTATCACTTCAAAGATCAAAGGCCTCCTTATCAAGGTTTTAGAGAGAATAAACCACCTTATCAAACATAAGGAGCCATAAATATAGCTAAGCCATATGATGCCCTTGATCCTAATGCACCTTCCAACTTGAAGTTCATTGTTCCCACCCCACCTCAAAATAACTTGATGCAAGATTCATGTTGGTAGTCTTCAAATCTCAATGATGCTCAAAACCAAGGCCTAGTATAACAAAAAATCATTATGCCACAAATGACACAAGAAGAGTTTTATTTTCAAGGAGGTCAGTACCAAGATATGAGTTTGGCATCATAAGGAGAGACTCAACAAGTTCAAGGGAAACCTGATGCCATTAATGTAAATTGGAAAGTGGATGATCATGTTGCTTTTACTCAGGGTGTTGAAACTAACTATATAAGTGGCCAAGTTGCATCGGTAACTAGAGATTAAAAAAAGAGCCATTGATGAGGATCAGGAGGTGAAAAATGCTTCAAGTTATCCTAAAGTTATTTTTATGAGTACCAAAAAACAACTTGCTACCCCTAAAACTCAAAAAAATTATAATATAGAGGTTAGTAAAGTTCATCAAATACCTTTCGTTCATGAGTAGCCAGTGCTTCAGAAAGTGTAATCAAAGGTTAGTGGATCTCAATTCAGTATAATGGATCATTTGAAGAAGTCTAATATCAGTATTAGCATGTGGGATTCTCTTTCCATCCTACGATAAAAAGATATGCTCATCCAAGAGCTTTTAGCTCTCAGATTATCTCTAAAACTAGTTGAGAAAGAAGGTGTTGTCTTAACTAATTTGGATCAACCAACTAAGAAACAAGTACATCAATTAAATAATATGGTTAAGGTGGAAAATAATAAGGTAAAATCAAATAAAACTCATTTTTACCTTTTTTTGATATTGGGTGATACTTTGGTTCATAACTGTATGGTGGATAGTGGAACTAGTAGTACAATGATGCCTAAATAGATTACAGACAAGCTTGGCCTTGTTTATGAGACAAAAAATAAGGGGGTATTGCAATTGGATGGGTCACCAATAAAGATTGTATGCATCATCAAAGATATAAAATTTACATTAGATGCTTGTCCCAATGTTACTATTTAGTAAGATGTTGTGGTAGACTTGCCTCCTTACTTTGCTATGTGTCTTTCAAGGGACTTCACCTCAAAGATTAGGGGATATTTATCTATTGATTAGACTTATTTGATGTTTAAAAATAGGTATGTTAACAAGGCAATGAATAATTATAAACCTATTACACATTTCCATATAGAGCCATATATGCCAAGTATTATGAACACTAACTGTATCATCTCGGATGATGTACTAGAAACCAATGGAGTAGAAAATGGATCACCTTTGGATGGAGTTCCAGATTTGTTTATTGATGATTGGGATTCCACTTTTCATGAGCATGATCCTTATAATATGATTGAATAAGAATGACTTGGTGTGTATTACCTTCATGAGAATGATGCACTAATTATGGCCTTGGTTAAGGATGATGAATCTACTGAAGGTTTATGGAAATTATAGTTTGATAGATCAAGGAATAAACATGGTACCAGATCTATAATGATGTTGGTTTCTGCAATAAATTATAGATATTTATATTCTATTAATTTTCAATTTGGTTGTTTAAATAATGTTGCAGAGTATGAGGCACTAGTTCATAGTTTACAGTGGGCTAGGAAGATGAAAGTCAACACCTTGAAAGTTTTTGGTGATAGTAAACTCATAGTTCACTAAGTAAGAGGTTTAAATGTATGTATAATTTTTTTGCTTAAATCTTACAAGCATAAAATATGGGACTTACTTGAATATTTTCAAGCTTTTAATATTTAGGCAATACCAAGAGGTGAAAATAAACATACAGATAGGCTAGATGTTGTTGGAGCATAATTTAATATCCCAATTGATAATAAAAGTTAAAATATTTAGTCACATATAAAGGTTGTTGTAAGTCCTTCTATTCCAGATAATCAAGAGAATTGGCAAGTGTTCAAATATGATAATCAAATTATGAGATTCTTGCAAGAGGAGGCTGAGCTTTCTTCAAGAAACCAATCAAAGTATTTGTAGCAGTATGGTGATCAGGTTGTGAAACTAAAAACAAATAAGTTTCCCAAGAGATTGGTCACACTTGATAATATTTTTAGTGGTGATGATGAGTTAAGGAAGGAGAAGTCATCCTTGTCAACAAAATAAGAGTACTATGCCAATGTGGAGATTACAGTTGGTAAGAATTTAACATTGGGTAAGGTATGCATTCTTTCACAAAAGGAAGATTCCATTGAGTTATGCACAATTTTTTCTGATGTTTTTGTATATAAATATAGTGATCTCAAGGGATTTGACCCAAGTTTATCCCAAAACACCATTGAGTTAGAGGCTAAAACTAAACTAGTGAGATAAAGACAAACGCCCATCAATCCTAAGCTTGAGCCTTTGATGAGAGTTGAGCTTCACAAGATCATAGAGTTACCTATTATATTTCTAATCAAACACTCAACTTGGGTGGCAAATCTTGTTCTGATACGAAAGAAGAATGGTGAGATTAGATTTTTTATTGACTTGTGTGATTTGATAAGGGCTTCACTTAAAGATCACTATCCATTGCCATCAATGGAACAAATTTTACAGCTGGTTACAAATTCAAATAGGTTTTATTTGTTAGATGGATATAGTGTCTACAATTATATTATGGTCAAGGAAGAGGACCAATTTAAGATAGCCTTCACAACCAAGTGAGAGACATTTGCATATAAAAAGATGCCCTTTGATTTATCTAACATTGGAGAAACTTTTTAGAGAGCCATGGATATGGAATTCCAAGGCCTTCTTAATAAGTTTTTACTTGTTTATTTAAATGATATAACAATGTTTTTAAAGAGTGCAAGTGATCACATGGTTCATCTCAAGCAAATGTTTGAAAGGTGTAAGAAATTTGGGATATCTCTAAATCCTAAAAAGTGTATCTTCTCGGTTCATGAAGGTAAGATCCTTGGCTATGTGGTTTCAAAGTATGGTTTAAGCATAAATTTTGAAAATATAGACTCCATTCTTGCACTCTCCTTGCCTAAACACAAAAAGGCTATGTAAAGATTCTTTGGGAAAATAAACTTCATAAGGATATATATTTTAGATTTTGCCATTTTAGCTAAGCCACTTACAACCATGCTAAAGAAGAATTAAAGCTTCATTTGGTCCAAAGAAGCAGTAAAGAGTTTTGAAGATATTAATAAATCCAAAGTTAGTGATCCTACACTTATAAATCCATATTTCACAAAGGATTTCATTTTGTATACATAAGCTAACATGGACACCATTTCAGGCATTCTTATGCAATAAAATCATGAGGCTTTGGAGCACCCAATAGGCTTGTTTAGTCAAGGCTTGGAAGAGTATAAAATAAGGTAATCTTTTATTGAAAAATATGTACTTTATTAATAAGGTCTCTTAAAAAGTTTAGATACTTTTTGTCTAACAACAAGATACACCTAATGGTTTCTCATCCAAGTATCAAGGAGTTCCTTTTGAACAAAGATATAAATGAGAAGAGGGCTTGTTGGATAACCAAGGTAATGGATTATGATGTGTAAATTAATGTCACAAATCTGATTAGAGGCAAAGGACTTTGTGAGCATCTAGCTCAAGACTTGCAAGAGACTAATGAGGTTATTTTAGTGTCAAATGATGAAGAGGTTACAACTGGTCATACCTCATCTTCTAGATGGTTTCATGACTTGGTAAGCTATCTCCAAGATGGTATTTATCCCTCTCATCTAAGTGATTCAAAAATAAAATATTTTATGTTGCAATCAATTCTATTTTTTCTTATTGATGGTTTTTTATTCAAGAAAGATAGCAATGGCATGTTGCTAAAATGTATAGAACCAAGCCAAACTTAGATATTAATTAAAGAATTACATTATGGATATGGTAGAGGACATTTTTACACAAGAAATAAAAACCTTAAGATCATGAGAGATGGTTACTATTGGCCTAGTATATTTAGTGATTACCATGCATGGGTAAGGAAGTGCAAATAGCATGCTATGTTTGTAGGAAAAGTGAAGCTTGCAGCATTACCTCTTCAACCAATTATGGTGGATTATCCCTTTGTCCAATGGGGATTTTAATTTATTTATCTCATAATTTCTCCTTAAAGTTTATGACATAAATGGATTCTAACTACTATACATTACTTCAAATGTTGGACATAAGTAGTGGCATTGAAAGAAGCAAATGAAACCAATGTTCTAGATTTATATGAAAGTTTGCTTACTAGATTTGGAATTCATTAAACTATTATTTATAATAATTTAATGGCTTTTTTGGGAACTAGGATCAGCCAATGGGTTATCCAACATGGAATTTATCTTATCACTTCATGAAACTATTATTCACAAGGCAATGGCCTTGCTAAATCTATGAATAAGAACCTATTGAAGATCATAAGAAGGAATATTGAAGATAATTAGAGATAATGGAATCTCAAATTGAAGTCAACTCTATGGACTGATAGGATCACCTATAAAAGATCAATAACTAACTCTCCATACAAGCTAGTATATGGTAAGGAAGCAAGGTTACCCATTTTTCTTGAGTTTCCTACTTTATAACTAATGCATCAACTTGAGTTGTTGGAGAATGAGCCCATGGTGATTAGGTATGTTGAGCTTATGGAGTTGGAAGAGATAAGAAATCAGTCCATTCTAGCCATGGAGATTCATCAAGCATAAGTGAAGAGAGATTTTGACAAGGGAGCTTCTTCATGAAGCTTCAAAGAAGGAGATTTGGTCCTCAAGTGGGATGAGGATAGAGCTAAACCAAGAAGGCACACAAAGTTTGATTCCCTTTGGAGTGGCCCATACACAATCTCTAGCTGTAAATCCCATAATACCTTCCACTTGAAAATATGGATGGTAAGGAGCTTCCAATCCCAGTCAATGGGATACATTTAAAACATTACTACTAAAGAGCTAAGTTTCTTGTACATAGTTAGTTTGTTTGTTTTCTTCCTAGTGTTATTCAAGTGCATTAGTTGTTTTGTTTTGTCCCAAATAAGTGATTTGTTTGAAAATTTTATTTGTTTAGTTAGTTTTCCCTACTTTTTGTGTTTCCCTTATTATTTTGGAGGATGAAATTTGTCTTATTTCAAATCATAGGTTATACTTGCAATCATGGACCAGATTTTCCATTATTTTATGAGTTTAAATGTCACATATATGATTTGATTCTCAAGCATAGCAGGCATGCTTCCTAGTTGAGTCTCCAAAATGTTGACAATTTTACCCCATAGGTCAAATTATCACCCCTACCATTCAAAAATTTGCATATCATGCCAGTTTGTCTTGTGAGTTAGTTATTGGTCTTGAAAAGTCCTTGAAATAATCCATGATTAACAAGAATTTTTGAGGCATTCACTTTGGTTTTCATAATATTTTTGTGAGAAAAGAATTATGTAGGCTTCTTTGGATCTAAAAAGGGGTCATTTTTAGGAAGTTCAAAGGGTTCTTTCCTTTTTGAAAAGGTCCATATTCAAAAAAATACAATGGTCCATTTCAAAAATTTGAAGGATTCTTTCCTTTCAAGAAAGTAGCCGAAGAAGAAAAGTCAATGAATTCTTTCGAAGGAAAGGTTATTTTTCAAAGTTATGAAGGGTTCTTTTTCTTTTGGACAAGGTTATTTGCAATTTTATTGAAGGATATCTTTCTGAATGGATTGTTTCAGACGTTTTGTCTGAAACAAATTTTTTTTTGAATGGTCCAGTTAGAAAATTTTGAAGGAATTAGTCCTTTTCAAAAAGTTGAAGGGTCACTTTCTCTTCAAAAATGGACCATTTTAACTTTTTTGAAGGGTTCATTCAAAGTTTTGAGGACCATTTCAACTTTTATGAAAGGTCATTTTCAGAAGTCTGAAGGGATATTCAATGTTTTTGAAGGGCATTTATAAAACCTCCAAAAGGTAATTTCCTTTTAAGAAGGTCCAATTCAAGGTTTTCGAAGGGTGGATAAATTTTTTGAATGAAAAGACCATTTTTAAAATGCCAAAAAATTCTTTCAAAGAAATAAGTCCATAAAAAAGAGGAAAGCAAAAAGTCTGAAAGAATTATTTCAAGAAAATAAGACCATTTTCAAAAAAAGGAATGATTTATTTTGGAGAAATAATTCCATAAAAATAAGTTCTAAAATAAAAATCCAAAAAAAATTCCTCCCAAGGAATAAGCCATGGACAAATTGTTTGAAAGAAATAGACAGTGGTAAAAAAGTTCCAAAGACCTTTTTCTGCATAAAAGTAGCTGAACAATAGCCCAAAGGAATACATGCAGAAAAGAAGAGCTCAAGAGCAAAAGGTTGAGGAATTACAAAGAGCTAGCATGGATTTTCAACACTGCATATCTAATCTTAACATGAAATTTAATGCATGTTTCAATATTTGAAGCCACTTTTCATGTAAGTGGAGGCCATTTAGAGTTGATTGGTATTGAGTTTGAGTTGAATTTTGTCAAAGTGTCACATCTATTCTAGTTTATCTTATTAATTAAAGGTTTTCAAAACTTCCAAATTGTTCAAACTAAAGTTATTCACCTAAGGATTTACATAACATCATCTCATGCAAGATGGAGTTACTTGGAGTTGACTAGATAAGGCTTATCATGCATCTTCCTTGATTTCCATGCAAAGAGGACTTTATTTTTTTTAACTCAACATCTAAACATATCAAGTAGATTTTCTCTTTGAATATTTAGTGTAGCTTTCATTCATGGAGAATATTAGTCCAAGATGGGCCCACCATTCTTTTCCAATGCCAAAGAGCTTTTTGATGTAAGACATAAGACATAAGACAAAAGGATATTATTTGAAGGCTTGGTTATCTTTTAATAGCTCAAGTGGGACTTGTGTGATGTGGGAGTTGATATCCTCTCTTATTTTCAATGCCAATATCTTGGATTTTGTATGCTTTTTACTATATAAGTTGGATTTTTAGCCTTGAAATGGATCCCTCTCTTGATAAGACCAGACTCTATCAAGATTGAGTTTTGTAATATTTTTAGATAAATAGGACTATTTTTATATAGGATGTTGGTATAGTGTATTTATGTCAATGATTTACATATGTGATATAATTTTCTTCTTTGTCAAGTCTTGATTCTTACCTAGTTACTAATTGATCAAATTATGCAAGTCATGTTCTATGTTTGATGTCTTTTGGCTGAAGTTACAGTGGATGTAAGTGGATGGTTAATGCCTTGAATTAGGCCTATTCCATTATTTCCCTCAAAATTTGATCCCCAAATAAAACTTTTTCATGAAATATTGATGCATAAGAGTCAATTGAAGTTGAAAATTTAGTCTTTTCTTATCTAATCAGTGTTTTAGAAGCTCAAATTGAGTGGATGAACCAAAATATAGGTGTATCACCATTATTAGATAGGATTTTACTTCAATTTTCTTTCTTACCTTTTCCCTCTTCCCTTTTCCTTGGTAGTTTTTATCGTAGAGTAGAGATCCTAATTGATACACAAAAGGGAGTTATCCCTTAGAATCTAGAGATTCAATCCACTAATTAGGCCACCCATAACCTAGGATTATTTCCATGTTTCAGTAGACTATGAAGGCCTAAAATTACCTTCACAAGGGTGTGAGTCTGATTAAAAATAGTTATAATGTCAAATTATTGAGCTAGGCCAATCCAAGCCAAAGCCAAACATGGTGCCAAGGAGAGATGGAGGTAGTCAAGCTTCCATTGATGCAGACTTCATGAACACAAACCAAGTAAGCCACTATAATAAGCATTTTAGAACATACAAGGAAGGTAAAGGAAGGTCTTATTTCATGTTTTAGTTATGTTTCCATTTTTGTTTTGTTTACTAAGCTCCCCCTAGTAACTAGGCCTAGAAATGTTATGTTAGTGTGTTTATTTCAAATTTAATTTCATTTTTGGAACTAACACCAAACTAACCATCCTATCTTGATTCAAATTCCTAGTTCACATTTTTAAGCTACTTACAATGGTGGAGAGAACTTTCAAGTCATTTCATGTATAAATTACCTGATAAATAGTTTATAACTATATTTACCAAGAACTTGCATAATAAAATATCTTATCACCTTGATCTTCAATGTGCTCACACATTTAAGGAGATTATTGAAAGGGGTATATAAATTGAGAAGGCCCTTATCAATAGGGGATAATCAAACTATATTCTCCTAATCAAAACCAGAATCAAAACTAGATCTAAATCAAAATCAAGGCTAAAGCCAAAGTCCAATTCAAGTGCAGTCTCCTACACCATCTCAGGCCAATATTTTAAAAAACCTAAAAACTACAATTTTAAGAAGAATTTTGTTGATAATGGAGTTACAGAGTCATGCCATGTCCAAATGGTGTAAACACTAGACCTATTCAACTAGTTTTATGTATTCAACTAGATTTATATAACCAACTCACTCTATATACATAAAAAATTCCATAAGCTCAGCTATCTCCATAAATGTAGCCACTTTCATGTATGAAAACACTACTACCTCCTCTATTGTAAACACAACCTACTCCAAGAAAACAACCTAAGGATAAAGTCTTTATTGATATTGGAGAACTAGTTGAGTTGATATTCTCAAAATTAGCCACTACTAATATGATTAGTTGGCCCATGACAAATCCATTCCCTAAAGGAGTTACTTTCCATGATTAGTACAAAGAACATGAATTCATTAATTATCATCAAGTTAAAGGCCACTCCATATGCCTATGTGTGCAACTAAGGGACCTCATTCAAAACATGTTGGAAAATGGAGAAATTGAATTGGATAATAGGGCTTCTACTTCCAAGAAGAACTTGGGTATTTATGGAGATTTTTTTCCATAATATAATGCTACCAATCATAATCAATAATAATGAAGACCACCTCCACAACCACAACAACAACATCAATGACATCAACATCAACACAATGGTTAGAAGTAAGGAAAAAATGACCCATATAACTAAGAGGCCTATCACACATCACATTTAACTACAATAAAGTTATATGTTCTATTATGGGTGGTTGTATAGCTACCATCACGTTTAACCCTAGAATAATTACCAACCGATCAAGACCATTACCTAACAATTCTTAACAACCTTCCTATGCCAATAATACTCCTTTCACTTATGACCATGGCAAAGCAAAATAGTAATCAAAGAATACCATATTATGACCTTTTCATTCTTCCTCTTGTTATAATGTCCCTTTACCCAATCTAGATTACAAAATTTCAACTCGATAGACTAAACTCACCATTCCAAGACTGTAGCTACTATCTACTCACAAGCCTATTATATCCACCATACTGGCTAAGAGTAAGCCTATTACCAATGTTAAGGAGAATATGTATAATATTTTGGATCAAATAAAAAATATGCCTACACAAATTTCTATTTTGGATTTGTTACGTACATCTACCATCCACAAAAATATCTTTACAAAACTCTTAAGGTAATCCCAAGTACCAAATGATATTACACCAAATAAATTCCAAGATTTGGTTGGACACCTAACCTCAGGATAATAATTGACCTCTAACCAAAATGATATTTTATCCCTATGTCCTCTTGATAATTACCCATTGTATAATCTAATTTGTAATAGTGAAGACAAATTTAAGTGCATCCTCATAGACAATGGATCAATCCTTAATATTATGTCTCTATAGTTGGTTCAACATCTAAGATATATGATAGTCTATCTTCAACAAGAGATAATTACCATTAAGGATTATGAAAATAAAGAACAATAATCATAGGTAATGATCTATTTTTTATTTATCATTGGGCCCTTAACCCTTGACACACTTTGCTATGTGATAGACCTAGATTTATCATACAATTTATTAATAGGGAGGCCATGGATACATAAGATTCATGTAATACTTTCCACAATACACTAATGTATTAAGTTTCCCCATTCTGATATGGAGGAAACTATTATTTTTGACCTAAAACCATACCAATTTTTAAAACATATGGAGGTTGAGTATGAAAGATATAATTACTATTTTTGACTAGACCCCAAGCTTAAGGACAAAGACTTCCATGTTTAATTTTTAGATTCTGATTATATAGACCTTGATATCCTAGCCTCTCCTTCCTCTATACCCCCTCTTGATATATCTAACCATTTTACCATTTCTAATAAAGGCCCATGATAATATATCATGTACGATGCATTCCATATAGCTAACCTTCCACAAGCCCCTAAAATTTATGAAAGACCCAAAGCTAAGGCAACTTGCATGGAATGGAAATAGAAAAGCAAGTTTAATGTCTTAGACCCTATTATTTTCACACTAACCACTATCCAAGAACATAACCCACCTGTTGAAGATGATTCTTGGGTTTATAATGATGACTTTGATGAGTGCTACCAAAGTAAAAAGTATTCCATCCCTAACTAGATCATGGATAATCAAACTTATGTAGGCAGAGGCTTGGGGGAAATACAACAAGGTACTCTCAAGCCAATTTCTATGACCAAGTATAAGTTAACTCACAATATTAGATTTAAACCACACAGGGGTTACCCTACATACTATGCTTGTGTTCTTACACTAATGACTAGTGACAATGATGGTGATAGTAATATAGATTTTGATTACAACATATATGAAGACTTGGTTAGTACCAAAATATTTAACCCACATGTCATATATACCATCATACCTATTATCTATCCACCACTTTAGTTCATCATCCATAACTCATCGATTACGACCAATAAGAATCCATAATGTCACTTGATGAGTTCAAGAATGATGAAGTTATTTGTGAATTTTTAGGCCTAAGAGACCATATTCTGCTTGGAGATCATAAACAAGGTTTTTGTATTATATTGGATCCTACTACCTATTTTAGAGAGTGGGTACAATTATTTTTCCAAAAATAAAAAGAAAAGCAAACATTGAGGACCAAGAGTGAAAACCTATTTGAGGCAATTTTTGGAGTGAGTAAAAGTAAAGAAAAAGGCCAATCTCTTGGTGAAAACCTATTTCAAGTGCCATTAGATGGATATGTTCACCCTTCTTTGAATGAAATGCATAATGCCGCCAATGCTAAAATTATTTTTGGGTCTAAAATCAATGAAGAAGAATATCAAGCCTTTAAATAGATTATCCAAGAGTGTCCTGAGGTATTTGTTAGATGGCCCTTACCACCATTGGGTAATTTTGATTCATATTGTTTGGGATAAGTGGATAAGCCATTTTGATCAGAGGACATTGATATTATAAACCAATTTACATATCTGTTGGCTCTGTTAAAAGATGATTCTACACTCCTTGTGGAGGACACTTCTAAGGCTAACATTAGAACACTAGATGATCTAAAGTGGATCAAATTAGGCATGTCCCTCACCGAGGAGGAGTGTGAAGTCCATATAACCATCCTTAAGGATTTTTTAGCTATTTTTAGATGGGTTTATTTTGATATGCTAGGTTTAGACCCTACCTTAGTTATACATCACCTTGTTGTACATCTTGATGTTAAGCCATTCAAGTAAAAATTACGAAAAATACATCTTTACATTGTCATCTTAGTCAAAAAGGATCTAGAGAAAATCTTAGACACAAGATGCATTTGTCTTATTAATTACTCAGAGTGGAACTCTAATATTATGTCAGTTAGTAAAAAAATAGAAGGTATCAAATTGTGCACTAATTTCTAAGACATTAACAAGGCCCACCTAAAGGATGACTTTCCTCTACTAAATATCAACATCATTGTTGACTCCATAGATGGGTATGAAATGTTTTCCCTCAAGGATGGTTTTTCAAGATACAACCAAATTAAGATCACACTAAAGGACCAACATAAGACAACATCCACCACTCCTTGGGAAAAATTTTGTTATCAGGTCATGCCTTTTAGCCTCAAGAATGTAGAACATGTACCAACAGTCCATGATGGTAATTTTCCATGACATGATGCATGATATAGTTGAGGACTATGTTGATGACATCCTAGTTAAATTAAATACCTATTTCAAACATTTGACCATGCTTAGAAAGATATTTGAATGACTTTAGGACTATAAGGTTAGATTGAATCATAAAAAGTGTGTCTTTGGTGTAATTTACAAAAAAATTATAGGCTTCATTGTCTATTATAGGGGAATTGAAGTTGATCCATCCAAATTCAAGGCCATTACCTAGATACTACCACTATCCACTTTGAAATATCTTTTTTTTTATAGGGTAAGATATAATCAATCAAATATTTTATATCCTAATTGGTTGATAAGTGTCATCCATTTACCCATTTGCTAAAAAATGGCACGAATTTTTCATGGAATTCATATTTATAGAAGGCCTTTGACCAATTGAAAGAGTACCTAGCCAATCCACCTATTTTGTTTCCACATATGCCAGACAAGCCATTGTTACTCTACTTATCTAAAAATAAAAATTCATTGGGGTCACTTTTGGCCCAACATGATGAATAGGGAAAGGAACATGTTGTCTATTACCTAAGATACACATTGGTCACATATGAGCACAATTATACATTGATCAAGAAAGATTTTTTAGATATGGTCTTTATAACATAGAATTTGTGCCATTATATGCTAAATAATAAGATCATTATCATTGATAAAGTAGATTTGATCAAGTATCTACTTTCTAAAACAACTTTCCAAGGCCATATGGCTAAATGGATTATGTTTCTTAGTGATTTAGAGATTGCATATTATAACCAAAAGTCCATCAAAGGATAAATAATTATAGACTAGCTTGTAGAAGCTCTTATTCCTGACATTTAACCACTCACATTTGGGTTTTTGGATGAGTTCATTATGACCATAGTAGAAACACCTCTTGAAGAGTAGTAATGGAAGATTTGTTTTGATGGTTCCTTCACGTCTCATGGATTAAGAGCATGATTATTATTTATAACACCACAGGGGAATCTCATTCCCAATTCCTTTTATATCAACTTTTCTTATACCAATAACATGGATAAGTAGGAAACACTATTTACAAGGCTTCATTTATAAATATAGTGAAACATTCAACATCTTCTAGTTTATGGATATTCGTAACTTATCATTAATCAGGTCACAAACCAATTCTAGGCCAAAGACAAGAAGCTAGTACATTATAAAGCCATGGTGGACACTCTCAAGCAATAGATTGATCACATTCAATTTAAACACATACCTTAGGGAAATACCAAAATAGTGTATTCTATGGATATAATTGGTTCTATGATCTGCATCATAGATAAGGCAAGTGACTATTAGTTACTCATTAAACATATTTTAGCACCTACTCATGAACCATCAGCCGTGGAAATGATCTATGATATTGTTGGTCTCAGTTCCACCTGGCCTCCCAAATTATATAATTACCTTCATAACCAAGTCCTTCCACTATACTTTTCACATAAAGAATAAAATGACTTCACCCACCAAGACTCTTTTTATACATTACTTGGACCTATGCTCTATAATAATTTTTTTGATAGAACTCTACTTCATTATTTAACCTCAACAAAATATGGATTAGTGTTGAGGGAAGTACATGAAGGGGTTTATGGGGCCTACACTAGTGGGTCATCCTTTAAAATAAGTTATTATATATAGGTTATTATTTTCTGACCATAGAAGTAAATGTAGCTTCTTATGTTAAAATGTGTAAGCAATATTATAATAATGCCAATTTGATATAATCTCAAGCACAAACACTCAAGACAATGACAATACCATGGTTTTTTTTAATGTGGGGACTCAACCTCATAGGGAAGATTAACCCTACCTCCTTAAATGGCCATAAACATATCCTTACTGCTACTGAGTACTTCACTAAGTGGGTTGAATCCATTCACCTCACTTATATGATAAGAAATCAAATCTCCAAATTCATTTTTAATCACCTCATCTATCACTATGGTATCCCCTCTAAAATTATATTTGATAATGGTGGTTCATTTAAAAATAAGGATGTCAAAGTCCTCTATGATGAGTTTAACATTACCCAACATTTTTCCAATGCATATTACACACAAGGTATTATCTAATCAAAGGCATCTAACAAGACCACTAATAATATTCTTAATAAGATAGTCAATGACGCTGGTCATGATTGGCATTTGTAAATATTTCATGCCCTCTGGGCCTATCAAACCAATTTTTGAACTCCAATAAGAGTCACACCATATTCCCTTATTTATGGCAATGAATCTATTAT
Source organism: Torreya grandis (assembly GCA_037957365.1). NCBI lineage: Eukaryota > Viridiplantae > Streptophyta > Pinopsida > Cupressales > Taxaceae > Torreya > Torreya grandis. The sequence goes on along the minus strand of JARHVA010007068.1, from coordinate 635,796 downwards.
TCTTGTTGAGGTTAGTTTCCTTCTCTACGCATTTTATTGAAACATATCCTTGATGATGAGGATTATAGAGTAGCTCATCTACAAGAGTTGGAACTACTAGATGAAAAATGCAAGGCTTTCATGAATAGTCTTTAGGAATACCAAAATTAGTTACATGGTTATTATAATAGGAATGTAAAACATAGAATTTGAGCTTGGTGATCTTGTACTAAAAAAAAACTAGAAGAACACCAATGCCAAATGCAAAAAGAAGGGAAAGTTAAAGCCTAATTGGTTGGGACCTTATGTGATTATCACTAACTATGGATCTAGAGTATATAGGTTTTCTATGATATAAGGAGATGAACTTGATGAAACAATAAACATAATACATCTCAAGCACTTTTTTTCTTGAGAGACACATGGTATTGTCTATGAGGATTGTTTAAGTTGTGTCATAGCATTACCTTCTTTATATCATACCATATACCTTTTCTATTGTACCTTCTCTATTGGCTAAAATTTTGGTTTACCTCCCCTATTCCCATTTTACCTTGGTTATAATTCATTGATACTTAAAACACATTCAGTAATTAGATTTAGATGTAGTTTCAGTGACTGATTCAATTTTATGACTCTTTGAGCACATTCATTCACAAAGGGGTAGTATCTTGGGGCAGTATGACAATGGTCTGGCAATTACATCCTTCATTTTAGAAAACATTATATATCTACCCTACTATGGAATTTTCACTATGCCAATTATTATAATCACCTTTGGCAAATCATTATTTCAAACTATCTTCCCTACAGGGGAGACTGACCTATGTCATTATTTCTTATGGCCGATCAATATTTTACCATGACTTGCCTTACTATTATTTCATACCTGGCCATTTGCTTATTCATGAACATGTCGATACTTAGTAAAAATCCTCATTGTAGGGTGAACTATAGTAGATTGAGGTCCATTTGGACTATGTAGGTAGTGCTTAATGTTTTTTTAGGTTAGTTTAGCCTCTTATTTTCCAACGCTCTCGCCATTTTGTAATCATGTTTAAGCCACACTCTCACCCTTTTGTGAGTTAACCCATTCTGTATCTCTTAATTCTCTATTGAGTGTTGAGATTCTTAAAAAACCCAAAACATGGAAATATTCTACAAAAACTCCTAAACAAGCCTCCAACACTAGGCCATTTAGATTATATCCATGTTATTCAGGAGGTACATCTCCTAGTCAACATTTATAACTAAAACTTTCACATGGGTCACATCATGATTATTTACATTTTCCTATTCCATTTTAGGATGGTGTTCCCTCCCATTTATAGGAGAAATACATTTGGCCTAGAGTTCATGTTCAACCTCATGTCCATGAGACTATATAGGCAATGTCCACTTGCCTAATAGATTTATATTCAATTCATCTATTCTTGGTGATTGATTTCATTTTCCATTTTATTTGACCATTCCTTCTTATAGGTTTGAGTCATTTGCATTCTCATTAATTTTCAATTCATTCATGTTTTTGCCATTTTTCAAGTCACTTTTGTGGTGTTTGTGCATTTGAAATCAATGCACTAATCTACCCTAGGCCTATCTCACACCATCACCATTTTGTGAGACCATTCCTATTTTACTCTATAAGTTTATTGTTTTCTCTTGTAATAAATTTTATTATATCCCACATCTTGGGAGAACTACATTCATCCTGAAGTCTATTTTGGAAATTGTGTCCATGAGACTATGTAGGCAACATCTAGTTACCTAATATGTTTAGAGTTAGTCCAGCCATCCCTTCTTTATTATTCTATTACACATGAATTTTTTAGTTCATTATTCCCTATATCCTAATGGTAACCTTTACCATCCTACCTATGTCATTTTTCCCTATAGCCTAGGGGCAGCCTTTGTGTCGAGCATAACACTTCTATTACATGCTCATAAATAGTTAGATTAGTTATTTTTTTATTCTACTTTAGATTAGTTATTTATTAATTTTCCTTAACTTAAGTTATCTATTACTCTTAATTAAAATTAATCATTTATTGCATTTCTTTGGCTTGTTTGTTTATTTCATTATACTTAGTTTAGTTGTTACTTTTTTTTTCTTTTTTCTTTTTAACTGGTTGATGACTAACAATGTTTATTTCATCAATGTTTTTCTTGCCTTAGTTTTTTTGTTGTTTAATTTTTTGTGTGGTATATTTATTTTAATTAATTTTTGACCAACTTGAGTCTTGATTAACCATAACTTGTATTTAAGTTGTGAATTTTGTATTCATTCCTACACTTAATTTATTGCATTATATTTTTACTTGGGATTTGATTGTTCATATATTACACCTAAGTGGTTTATATTTGTATTTAAATTAAATTATTCATTCTTAAGATACATTTTTATTATAGTTTTCTATAACTATGATGCATAATATCACAAGTTACAATAAAAATCAAGCCAAATGGAGCTATCAAACAATGTTATCAATAGTGCTTCCCCTTGTTCACAAACAAACCAAACCTACCCAAGAAAATTCAGACCCATAATAACCAAATCATTGTGACTATATTATGTGCTAATACAAAATGCATATTTAGATAAAAATATCCTACTAGTCATCAACATAAGCAAATAAAAGTAGATTCTAACATCTCATATACATGGCATACAGTGAATGAAAGAGAATACATTTTTAAATGAAAATAAACATCAACATTGAAAATTAATCACATTTAATCATGTAACTATGGCCAAACATGATAAATAAAATAAGCAGAGCATCACATATCTATTGAAAAGAATAACAGTCCATGTACAAGACTGTAGACCAAATATGAATGTTTTTATCTTGTAAAAAAATGTCATATATATATATATATATATATATATATATATATATATATATATATATATATATATCATAGTGCCAAAATATAAAAATAGCCTAGAGCTATACAATATCATCTCTAACTCTACAAGTCCATAAGTCCTGTAGGAGGTGGTCCTAGTGGTGGATGGTTGTTATACTGAGTGACCTAGGGTTATTGTCCCATGTGTCCTGGTCCTAGATTGAGATGACTTACTACCAACCCTCTATGCATCCCATACCTCAAACATAATAATATATTGATCTCTAGGGACTACAGTCTCATAGGATAGTTGACAGTAGGAAATCTCATCTTTATCTTGAAGGCTCTCGAAGACCATCCTATAAAATCCTACCTATGAGATAACACCTCATGCCTCATCCCACTTGCACTAGAGTATTTATACATCTATCAAGGCTTAATCCTTCTCTATTGTGGATTGATCCCTATCTACCTATATTTATACCTATACCTACATCATTTAGACCACCTCTACCTTTAACCAGTCAATCTCTAATTAAAGGGTAGTAATCTAACCATCTCTATGGGTCACTTGAGCCTATAACTAGCCAAATCTAGTCTGTAGGCCCTAAATCTTGCCTATCCTAGCGATGTCTCTTCATCTAGCATAACACTATCCTTAAATACTCTAGTTATACCAAATGGCCCTACTTGGCTTGAATCTATAGAGGCAATTGATATACCAAATATACCTATTGGTTTAGGGTTTACCATCATAACCATAATAATGTTCCCCTCATACCCTCATCATCTCCATCATTATCCCCACCACCACTATTGTGCCAATTTTTACCCATATTACTAACACCACTATTAGTCTCAACCTCAGCCCCACTCTCCTCATCAATGTCCATCTGATCACCACCCCTAGCATGTACCTTTACAACCTATACCTATATAGAATAAACCTATCCTAGTGCCTAAATTATTGATGTTAATCTTAGAGGAAAAACCTATGCCCGCCATAGAACATAGGCTAACATCACATCTGCATCTATTGGGTAACTCGTATAAGCCCATGGAAGTCATAGAAATCTCCCATAGCTTCCCATAGTTGTGCTCATAAAAATCACTAGAATATCACAACTAATCTCTCAAATACTATGTGAAAACCATCTCAAGTCAGTAGGGACATCCTATAGCATGTAAAACTATCATAATACTCTATTAGGATTGTACTCCTTGATAATATGAGACATCTACATATCAAGAAGCATCGAGTGGTCATAAACATCATATACCAATCATCTTATGGCCATTGTTGTTGATAGGGTAAGTAAATACTCCACATGAAGAACTTAGGCATCAACTCATCTAACATAAATAAATAAAAGTATATCTCATCATGATTTCTTCTGCAACCTGCTCTTATCTAAACCCAACCATATGCCACCAATCTTTTAGGCCTCATACCTATATATGGCTAACTGATCACTTGATATAAATGTGCTCCCATCCCCAAACTTGGAACAAAGTACAAGCACAAATACTCCAACCTCCTTGGTAGGCCACGATATGAAAGTCTTTATATATCCTCCTTAGTGGTATCATACATCATAGATAAGATCAATCTGATTAGGCCCATATGGAAGAATCAACCACTCTTATAAGTAAGTAATATGCCACTGATAATAGCCATGAGGATGATAACCTCTATATCAATTAATGATGGTGGTGATGGGTCTTATATGCAATCATAAATGCATCATGTCTATTAATCAATCTTAGCTTGGAGAAGATAGAGCATACCTACACTTTTGATTGGGAATACACTTGTTAAGTAGGAGCATGACCAATATGGGGATCCACTAGACCTGATTAGGGGATCACATGTCACAACACATCATGCTAGGAAGAGTTCCAAATCCTGCAATCTAACACAGTTTCCAACTCTAATAGAGTCCTCAAGTTTAAAACATTCACTCTATTCTAATATCAAGAAAGTAAAATCTAATCTAGTGCACACCAAAGATTGTGGCACAAAGTGGGGGTTAGAAATAATAAAATAAACATGTATAGGGAACTTCAATTAAGGTAAGTATGATTAACACCCTAATACATAAAATATGAAAGATAGTATTATTCAAGCCAACATGTATGCTACTTCTATCTACTAAAAGAGAGGAGAACAAAGTTATAATATGTGTATCTAAATGTGAACCCATCTAAACTCAATCTCTCCCTTAGCTAAAGGAGCTTCATAATATGATGGTTTTTAAGGATCACTAAAAAATGCCAAATCATCCAAGACTTATCCATAAGACTAGATTAGTCAAATACGAAACTTAAGCTAAGTCTCCTCAAGTAGTATGGTGGAAGAGTAAATTGTGAAGAAGTGTGAACAAATAATAAATCTTGATTTCACATATGAATAATGATTGAAATGATCTTTTATATATAGGTGGATCTTTCCCTAAATCCTTTTAGGAATGTCAACTATACAGGGTCAACCCAGTTAACCCAACATGTTTTTGAGGATAATTTACTAGTTCTGAGATAAGTTATCCAAAGGGATAACATGCTAAGAAAGTAAATAATAACCCTAAACTATACTGGGTTGACTCAGTTGACCCAGTACAACTAACTGACCAAAAGTAGTTTAAGATAAGAAAAGGAGGAATGGAAAGAGGAAAATACTAGAGGAATAATCAAAGGAGGATAAATATATTATGGAATGGTTTTGGGATTTTGTTGGATTGGTAATGCTATGGAAATAAGGACAATAATCTTGCAAAGAACTAAAGGTTTGCCCACCCCTTTCTCGGTGTACCCCTTAGGGCATACATTTAAAAAGATTAAGTCTAGATGGGTTCCTACAAGATGTAAAACATCAGTATGTGATAAAAGTTAAAAATATTATGTGTATACATATTCCCTACTCGAAGTTAATCATGTGTCACTAAGGTGTAATATGGGATGGTGCTTCGAGAAAAAACATAGTAACACACAACACTGATGCTAAAAGAAAGTTGTAATATTTTAAAAGCATAAAATAACTGAAATTAAATGACTAAAAATGGAATCTAATCTAAAAATTAAATGTAATGCATACCTTGACTTACCTTTATCATAGTAAGGTTGTTTATTGTGTTGTTAGTTTATATTGTGTAGAGCACAGAGATTGCTTTCAACAAACCCAATAATACAAAAATAAAGAGCAAAAATAAACAAATACAAGAAAATCCAAGATAACTAGTGCTATGAGGTTGGGGCATACTTGGAAAATTTGGCAAGATAGGGTGATAGGTGCTATGTTAGACCAAATGACCAAGTCAAACAATAAGAGTAAATCGGGTAACCAAAAATCCAAGGCTACTAAATACCAAAAAACTCAAACAAGCTAACCTTAAGTAAGAAAGGCAAACTCATCAAATCAAACCAAAGATATATTCCAAATAAGATGGCAATAAAAAAATAAATCAATAATAAAAGACTAAAAAAATGGTAAAATAACATTAATGAGTGAGCAGTAACAATCCACATCTCACTCAATAATGGAAAAAGGATGAAAACAAGGGGAAAACAACATTATCGAGTGAGAAGTAAAAAGCCAACCAACTCAACAATAGAAAAAGGGTATGAACTCAGGTGTCCATAACAACAAGACAAAAAAATCATGATAAATAGTAAAATGAAAGTAAAGCAAGTGTAGAAATGTAAATGTATGGTGTAAATAAAGAAGAATCCATAGTTTCTCAAACATGTTTTTTCTCTCTAAGGATAGATAAAACTAAAACAAAGTAGTGATAGAATGTTTTTAAGAGGTCAAGAACAAGGAAGTAAAGAAGAAGGGAAAATAGATTTGGAGTCACAATTTGTCTATCAAGGGGGGAAAATGAAAATGGGTAGAGGGATAATGAAGGAAAAACCAAGGTAGAATAACTCTTTATCAAAGTCAATACACTCAAATTAGGTTTGTCAAAATAAGATAACTTTCAACCTTAAGGACTATGAAGAACTTCTATTAGTGACACAAGTCTTAGGTCAATAAATGGAGTATATAGATCATCCCATAAAGGCTATATGCATGAATAATAAAATAAACCTACCTCCCCATGATGTGTTACCCATTCTTCAAGACCCCTTATAGAGTTTTTGGTCTACTACAAAGATTGGGTACTTACATGAGAAAGTAGGTAGTACCATAGAGTTTTTTGAAATAACCTATTATAATATGCTGGCCTACTACACCCCAAAGGACCTCATCTCTATGTGAGGCTGACTATGGAGTTTGATATTTGATTGGAGATAGGAAAGGTGCTTGTAATCACATCTTTTGGTGTGAATTTGAATTTTGTGATTTGTATGTTGACTTTTAGATATCATTGCCTTTTTTTCAAATGATTTGGCTTTTAACTTTCATGATGGATTTTTTGATTCCTCCTCCATACAAATTTATTAGACCAAACATGGATTCTAAAAGATGACTTTCATTTGAATAATTGGGACAAGGTTACTAAGAGACAGAACTTTAAAGAACATGGGGTCTAAGAGTCTTGTAAATATAGGTGAAATAAAAGTGTTATCTTGACTTTGACCTTGTTTCATCTAATGAGGAGTAAAAGAAAGGGGAAATCAAGAGGAATGATACATGGAACAATTTAAATTAATTATAATCATAAAAATGTGACAAAGGGTGAAAAGGGATACAATGATAGTAAAGTGTGATTCCTTATCATAAGAATGAGGGAAATGGAGGAAAACATACTAACATAGATTATTGTGTAGATTTTATCTAGCAAAAGAAGCAAAAACTAAAGTTGAGAACAAGGATCAAGAACATGAAAAGGTGGTAATTTTATGAAGAGTGTCTGGTCCTATCCATGGTATTACAAAGCAAATCATAAAAGAGAAACCCATGAGGGTGACAACAAGAAAGAGAAAAGTAAAATGAGGCAAGTAAATAAATAGTAGTATTTTGTAAGGGATGTCAGGTCCTATCCATAGTCTTACAAAGTAACTCACAAAATAAAAGCCCAAGGGATGCCAAAATAGCATTGGCAAGTAGAAAAAATGAAATATAAAAATAGATAAAAGATGGTGGTTTTATGAGGAATGCCAAGTCCTATCGACAGTCTTATAAAGCAATTCAAAAAATAAAAACCCAAGGGTGCCAAAACATTAGAAAATGCAAGAAGATAAAGAAGACTATGGTACATCAAGAAACCAAATGACCAAAAGACCAAAAGGGAGGACTAAAGGTTTGTGAAAAAGAGGAAACTGCTATAGAGGGATAGATCCGTGCTTAGGTAACCTATAAAAACTGTTAGATAGATATAAATAGAAAACATGACAAGAAGTAAATGTTTAGGCAAAGTAATTTTTAAGGAATTGAGAATTGGTAGGCTCTTTGAAAACATGGCCTTCACTAATTTGAAGATGGCAAGTGCTTGGACCAAGAATGTCTTTAACTAAATATATGCCCCACCATTTTAAGGCATATTTACATTATTTATCATGGGTGTAATTTAATTTAAGGACAAGATCACCAACATTAAAGTGCAGACTTTAACACATTTGTTATGTTGTCTGGTGATACAAGCCTTGTATTGGTGATTATGTTGTAAGGTAAAAATATGAATTTCATCAAGAAGATCAAGGACATGAAGGTGAGATTCACATAACTTTTCATTGAGAATAAGGTCATGAAGAGATATATGAAGAGAGGGAAGCTCAAATTTTAAAGGAAGAACTGACTCAAAACCATAGACTAGAGAAAATGGTGTTGCCCCAGTGGTATGTGTATGCTAGTACAATAAGCCCAAAGTGTAGGGTAAGGATGAATATGCCAATATGTGTGGGTTTCATAAATTATCTTTTGGATACTTTTGTTAAGAATTTTATTAGTGGCCTTATCTTAACCATTACATTATAGATGATAAGGTGTGGAAAATTTGTGATTGATTTTGAATCAATTACAAAATTGTTTAACATGTTTGTTTTTGAAATTACCATTCATTATCTAAAATGATGGTATGGGGAATGCCAAAGTGGTAAATAATTTGGTTAAGAATAAATTTATAAATGGTAGGACCAATGATGTTAATGAGGGGCATGAATTTTACCCACTTGGTAAAATATTTGGTAGTGATGATGATAAAGACATGCCCATCTTGAGAATGAAGAAGTTTACCAATGAGATCAAATCCCCATGTGGAAAATGGCCAAGGAGATTCAATAGTTTGAAGTTTGACTAGAGGTGAATGGATAAGATCATCATAAATATAATGAGTACACTTTTTAGTATATTTGATTGCATCCTTTTCAAGAGTAGGCTAAAAGCAACCCATACGTAGGCATTTGTGGGCTATAGTGTGTTTGCTATAGTGACCACTGCAAATGCATCCATGTGCTTGTTCAAGAAGAGGAGGGACCTCATATTTCATAACATAATGGAGTAAGGTACCTTAAGTGTTGCAATAGTAAAGGATGTTGTGTCAAAACACATACTTGAAAGCTTATTTATGAATGTGTATCTTTTCATAAGAGTCTAGATTATGAGGATAAGTTTGGTGTTCTAAGAATTGAATGATGTATTTATTCAATGCCTAAGATAAGAGCTTCATACTCAAACATATTATTGGTGACATCAAAGGTGAAGTGAAAATATAAAGGAATTATATTATTGAGATGAATTGTGAGAATGTAACCTACCCCAACACCTTAGAGGCATTTAGCACCATCAAAGTGAAGGGTCCAAGTATCCTCATGCAATTCAACATTGATTTCAGGGGGATTATCAATAACTACTTTTGGTTTAGTAGTATTGGAGGGAGTGGAAGATTATTCAAGTGCATTAACTTCAAGATCGGTAGTAAATTTATGAAAATAATATTTAAGAGAGCTTGATTAAGACCTTTAGTGTAAAGGATATTTTCATCTGGAAGGTTATCTTGAAGGGAAGAAGTAGCTAGAATGGAAGCTGTAACAAGTTAGTTAGCTATGACTTGACCTTTAACAAATTTTTGAGTGATGATGTGGAGATAAAATTCCATAAGGAGGACCATCCATTTGCCAATTCTATCTCTAAGAAGAAATGCTTTGGAGAAGAAATGATGAAGGGGGTCAAAATGAATAATGACATAAGTAGTTTGGTAAGCATATAGTGACAAATATTTTTAGCCACAAAATGGATAGTGAGGAAATCACACTCAGATTTGTTATAACATGTTTCATAATAGATGAGGCCTCAGCTAATGTAGTTGATAACATACTCTCTTCCCATATCATCTTGTTGGGTAAGCATTGTCCCAAATAAAATAGATGTGGAAGAAGTATATAGAATCAAAGGTTTATTATTGGAAGGAGGATGAAGTGTAGGTGGATGAAGCAAAGACCTTTTCATGTTATCAAAGGATTTTTTACATGGATCTACCCATTATAAAGTAGTACTTTTCTTGAGAAGGGAATTGATAGAGTGAATTCAATATGCCATTTCAGGGATGAATCATCTAATTTCCTAAGTATGAATGTCAGGAATAGAATGAAGAATAGGCATGTTGATGATAGCACTAATTTGGCAAGATCAATGGCAATGCCATAGAGAGAGACTAAGAATCCTAATAATTTTCTAGATATGACTCCAAAGACACATTTGGAAAGATTAAGTCTAACTTTATATTTAAGGAGATGGTCAAAAATGATAGCAAGATTGAAAAGATGATTCTTACGATTTGTGGATTTAGCAATGAGATCATCCACATTGGTTTTAACAATTTTATGAATGAGATAGTGAAAGATGTGAGTCATTTCACATTGGTAAGTGGCTCCAAAAATTTTGAGATTGAAGGGCATTTTGACATAATAATAGGTGCCCCATTCCATGGTGAAAGTAGTCTTATGTTGGTCTTCAAGAGTGATATAAATATGATTGTATCTTGAGAAACCATCCATAAGAGATAACATTTCATAACCAGTCATGGAATAAATGATGATATCTATTGAAGGTAAGGGGAATTTATCCTTGGGATAAGCAAGATTAAGATTGTGGAAATCAATACAAATGTGAATAACCATAGTGACTTTCTTCTAAATGGGAAAAATGTTGGAAACCCATTTAGAAGAATCCATCAGTTTAATAATTTAGCATCGAGTAATTTGATGATTTCCTTATGACATAAGATTGAAACTTCAAGCATAAATTTTATTTTCATTTGATGCACAGGCTTGGCTTCAAGATGAGTAATGATATTATGCACCACAATGATAGGGTCAATGTCAGGTATGTCCTCATAGGACCAAACAAAAGCTTTACAATATTTGTCAAAAAATAAGCTAAAATTATCATGTTTAGTAGTTGAAAGATCTCAAAAAATAGTAAGTGGTTTCTTCAATAAGCATGGCATTACTATCTTGAAAGTGGCATGGTGCATTGGGTAAGGCTGAAATTGGATTTGTTTTAGGATCAATGCTAGCAATAAAGTTATTCAGGCAAGGATTTTTAGTTTTGAAATTTCCAGGCTTATGATGTTGCAAAGGAAGTTGAGGTTCTCGAGCATGAAGTAACTCAATAATAGCTTCATCACTAGGTAAGGTAGGAAGAGGACCATAATATTAGACATCTACTTCAAGATCAATAATTTGATTTTCATGGCTATCATACTCAGAATGAATCTGATAAATCTCAGTTACCTTGGCATCAAGCATAATTTTAGAAGAAAAAGAAAAAGATAGAGTAGAAGATATTGGTATATTGATGGATTCAATGATGGTAGAAGGATTGGATGTAATGACTAGATTGGTAGGTGGTAAAGGATCTTTCATAGATTTATAAGGCAGACTTTTTCTACCACCCAAGGAGTATCAATAACAGGAGAATTGATAAGAGGCACATGACCCTCAAGATCTAAGGTATGATCCATAGAAAAGGCATGCACATATCGATTGAAATCATGGATTTGGGATAAAGTTTTATATAAATGTTGGGCATCCAAGTCTCTAGATTGAGCTTGGGCAATGATATATTTATCATCATATGTTGGAGAAATTATACATGCTTGAGAATCAAGGGGAGTTTTAGAAGGTAAAATCCCAATATTGCTAAATGTACAAGGAGACATGATGAGAGGATCTTGAAATAATTTAGCCACTTGAAAATCATTACAAGTGAAGGCATCTTATGGTAAAGAAGGATTCTGAGCATTGTATGGAGGGGAAATTTTGGTAATCTCATTAATAAGAGTAACAATATGGTATCTTTGTAATAAAGAAGGAGGAAGCCATTGCAAAATATATGGAGGTAACTTGGTAGTATTTCAAGTGTGTTGTAATTCATTGGGCTCATCATTATCAGAATCTACAAGAGTAACTTGTAAATTAGGACTCATGTTGATGAAGTTAGGTAAAGGATCATTTTTAATCTTAGGATTTGAAGGAATACGATACTAAGGTTTAAGATTAGGAAGCTGAATGCTTCATGGATTGGGATCAGCTTCATGCTTGTGCCATTTTCCATTATGTAAGAATTTAATACATTGACTATCGAAAGAAGTAATGGGCTTTATTCAATGATTTCATGGATGACCAAGAAGGATATTGTAAGATAAAAGGAGATCAAGGACCATAAGCTTAGTTTAAATAGTCTTAGGTCCTATGGTTAAGGGAAGCTAAATACAACCAAGTGGCTTTTGATTTGTCTTATCAAAACCATGAAAAGTAAGACAAGTTTTCTTGAGATGATCCTTGTTATAACCAAGTTTTTTTATAATCCAAAAGGATGTCACATTAATACTAGAGCCTTCATCAACTAAGACTTTATAGATAAGAGTGGTGGATCATCAACATGAAAAATAATTTCATCACTGATCATGTCCTCTTCAAGAAATTCAATAGAAGGCCTGGAATAAGGACATGAGGTTTCAATTATGTTGACATTAGTAGGTTGAGAAGCAATATAAGGTGGTTCTTCATCTATGGAGTATGGATCTTCAATTTCTTAAAGTTGTTGCATAAGAAATTTATGATGATAGAATGAAGTATGAAACAAATCCATAAGAGGGATCTTACAAGGCATAGAGTTGAGTTCTTCAAGAAAATTCCAATGAGATTTAGAAGAACCAACATGATTTTTATAAGGTATAGATGTGGTTGGAGGATTGAACGAAGGAAGTTGTTTCTTAGGTGCTTCCAAATCAATATTAGTGGTAGTAGTATATTTAAGGAGTTGTTATTATAAATATGGATTTTTAGGATTGGTAATGGGATCTTTGTGAGCTGATTTACTATGATAATTAACCTTAGCAATGTTGACATATTGAGAGTTGTTATAATATTGATCATAATCAGCATCAATGACACAAACATCCTTGATATTTGCTTGACTATTAGAATATTTTTAGTTATTGTAAGTAGAAGCTTTGAAAGTTTGTCATTTATAGGAAGCAACAGTGTATTCTTGATGATGAAGATTGATCATAGCTTCATGATTGAATGAATCACCAATAATATAGGAAACATCAAATTTATTGATCCCTCTACAAGATTCATGAGAATGCCCAATGTCAGCATGGAACCAACAAAATATAGTAGGGTCATACCACTTAGGAGGAGCATTGGATAAATGAAAGGATTCGAGGGTGGTAAAAGTATTTCATTTATTAAACTGAAATAGGTGTATGAGAAGGTGAAGGAATATTAGTTTTGGTAACTCCTTGTTTGAATTGTAGAGCATTACTAGTGATAGCATTATATGTTTGGAAAGATTCTTTAAGAATTTTAGGATTATGTTTGAATTGATTCATAATAAAGTATTGATGTTTAGCTTGATCAAGATATTCATTAAGTGTTTGAGGAGCAAAGGTTCAAACCTTATATTGGAGAGTAGGATTTAAAGCCATGATAAAGAGTTTAAATAGATTATCATCATTCATGTTATGATAACATTTATGAGATAAATATTTATGTATTTTGATAAAGTCATGAGTTGATTTAGTGGGAGATTTCTTAGCATTGATGAAGTGGCTAAGACAATTTTTAGGAAGATCATTATGTTGAAACTCTTTAACCAAAGGATTATCCAAATCTTAAGTTGCCAAAAATAATGTTGGGGAATTTGATTATACCATTCTAATACATCACTAGTGAAGGTTTTGACTAAGAGTTTAGTAGTGGTGAGTGTATTAGTTTGGATCCACTCTTTGTAAAGGTTATCAAAGGCTTTAATAAATGAGGTAGGGTCCTTAGTACCATCATATTTGATAGTTGGAGATATATTACCAATATCGATGGAAATAATGAAGGGACATAAAGGCTCATTTTGAATGGTTTGAAGCATCTTATTATTAATTATGGGTTGAAGAATAATATTACCAGAGGCATCCCTAAGAGATGGAGGAATATACTTAGGATTAGCTTGAGGATCAATAGTTGGAGGTTGATTAGTCACGTTGATTAGATGTTGTTAAAGTTGTACCATTTAGTTGGTATTAGAATTTTGCATAATGTTCATTTGTTGAATGATATGGGCTAAATTTTGGGTTGTATCATGAGTTGGGTTGGTGTTTTTAGGAGCACTCCCCAAATTGGTATTAGGGGAAGGATTACTACAAGAAGGATTACTAGTGGGATTGCTAAGTAAACTTGTATCAATCACTCCCACATTAGTTTGAATATTTTGAGAAGTTTCTTGGTAATTATAGAAAGGATAAGATCCATCAACTTCATCTTGGGGTGTTATTTGCACCATGTTATAATTCATGGATGAAGGAGGAGAAGAGGTGCCCCAAGAGTGATGGTACTCTTGGGAGGAAAAGAAAGGAATAAATGAACATCCCATATATTATCTAAATGGATTCAAGCTATCCAAGAAGATTCTAATAGGATATTTCATTATGATAGAAGAGACATGAACAAAATGTAAAATTGAAAGGATAAAAAATTATATTGACAATTAAAGAAATCAAAAGATAATACAAGGTTGACTAGGTTGATCCAATACAAAAAATAGGGCTTATAAATTTTACAAGGTCAACTAGGTCGATCTAGTACAGTGAATAGGGGTAGGAAAAAGATGGAAAAGGAACTACAAACTTACAAGGTTAACTAGGTTGATCTAGTATAGTGAATAGGGGCTGAAAAAGATACAGGGTTGATTGGGTCAATCTAGTATAGTATATAGGAAAAAATAGAAAGATGATACCAAGTATGAATTGAAATAAGAAATTTTTTGCATCTAATCTAGGAAAGTAAGAGTTGAAAGGCAATAAACAATCAATTGGATCAATGTTGGCCAATCCAATTAAGGCACACAAAATAAAACATTGCACTAATTCTAGTTAATTCAAGTTTTTGTACACATAATTGAACAAAGAGCAAGAAAACAACTTGAAAATTGGTCAAATTTATTGTTAATTAGATTATTAAAAAATGATTTTTAGTGTGATTGGAAGTTGTCTATAAAGTAAGGTACTAGATAGCAATCTAAATATGGTTTCAAGTGGTTTGGGCTAAAAGGGACTATAGTGGCAATGATACATGCTTGGTATTAGGGCCTACCCCCTTACTTCACACACCAAAATGATAAGGGTGTTGGGTGCTTGGCTAGAATATACCATTAACCATGTTTTATACTTGACTAGATTATCAAGTTAGCTTCCCCCTTGGTGATGAAATCCAAGTAGGTTGGCCTAGGGTAAACAAAATGTTAAAGTGCTTGTGTATGTTTTTGTGATTTGGTCATGTGTGCATAAAATAGAAATAATGAAACTAAGTGATTAATTAAAATCCCCCTAATTAGACTATGTGAACTATTCTCAGCATGCAAGCAATAGGAAAAAAAAGGTGTGAATGAATTACTACTAGATATGATGTTAATTCCAACTTGAAATAAGGTATAGTGTTTAACACTATATGCATAAAATACAAAACAAGGTTGACAGGGTTGAACTTGCACTATGGAAGCAAAGTTTGAAAATGAACTGGGTCGGTAGTGTTGATCTAGTTGATTAATGCAAGGGAAGTTTTAAATACTTAAAAATGTTAAAATAAATATAGAAAAGAAATAAATAGAGATGTATAAAGGAACCTTGGTGGATCAGAGATGCAATGAATATTGTTGATGAAGAACCTTGAAGTATGCTTGAGAATCTTGTAAACTAGGTTGATATAATCAATCAAGCTTTACAAGAACCTATTGAAAAAGTGTTAAAACTGTAAGGGGTTGATTGGGTCAACCTAGTAGGTTAAACTAGGTATTTGAAAGGTTAGAAACCTGTACTGGGTTTATTGGGTCGATCTAGTTACTTGTTCTTGAAAACATGCACATAAAGAAAAATAACTAGGTTGATAGAATCGATCCAATATGTCAAAATATATGATAAAAATGATGATCAAAAGAATGACTAAAAGAATGAAAAGTGAGAAATCCTACAAGGATTAGTTTCATATCAAGTTCACCAGAATGTATGCAATAAAAAATGCATTATGTCTATAAATCAATCATGGCTTGGAGAAGATAGAGCATACCTACACTTTTGATTGGGGATACACTTGTTAAGTGGGAACATGACCAATATGGGGATCTGCTAGATGTAATTAGGGGATCACATGTCACAACACATCATGATAGGAAGGGCTCCAAAGCCTACAGTCTAACACAATCGTAAAATAACCCTAATGGAGTCTTAATGTTTAAAACATTCACTCTATTCTAATAGCAATAATGTAAAATCTAATCTAGTGCACACCAAAGGTTGTGTCACAAAGAGGGGGTTAGAAACAATTTAAAAAAACATGTATAGGGATATTTAATTGAAAATAAGTATGAGTAACACCCTAATACATAAAATATGAAAGATAGTATAATTTGAGCCAACACTTATGCTATTTCTATCTACTAAAAGAGAGGAGAATAAAGTGAGAATATACTTACCTAAATGTGAATCCATCATGACTCAATATCTTCCTTGGCCAAAGGGGCTTCAAAATAGGTTGTTTTGGTTTGTAAGGATCACTAAGAAAGGCCAAATCATCTAAGACTTATCCACAAGACTAGATTTTCCAAAAAATAAACCTAAGCTAAGTCTCCTCAAGTAGAATGGTCGAATAGTAGATTGTGAAGAAGAACAAGTGAATAATAACTCTTGATTTCACATATTATTAATGACCAAAATGATCTTGTATATATAGGTATATCTTTCCCTAAATCCTTCCAATAATGTTAGTTATATAAGGTTGACACAGTTGACCTAGTGTGTTTTTTAGGACAATATACTAGGTTTAAGCTAGGTTAGCCAAAGGGATAACAAGCTAAGAAAGTAAAGAATACCCCTAAATTGTATTAGGTCAACTCAATTGATCCAGTATAATAGATTGACTAAAATAAGTTTAAAACAAGAAAAGGAGGAATGGAAAGAAGAAAAGATTGGAGGAATACTCAAGGTAGGATAAATAGCTTAGGTAATGGTTTTGGGATCTAGTTGGATTGGTAATAATGTGGAAATAAGGGAAAATAATCCTATGAAGCACTAAATGGATACCCACCCCTTTCATGATGCACCCCTTAGAGTATGCACTTAGAGATATGGAGTCTCGATGGGTTCCTACAAGATGTAAAGTGTTAGTATGTGATAAAAGTTAAAAATATTGTGTATATAGGTCCTTTAGGAGCATATCCTCTAGCTAAATATTAGTATACATCTCTAGCAGATCAATGTCAACCTTCTTATGGACCATGGGAATGTCTCTATATCCAATCAAGTTATCTAATGCCACCTATTTTTGTCTTAGCTCTATCTCAAACAGCGTGTAACCTATCAAAGGTAACTTGAGGATACATCAAGTATCCTTCAGTGTCACTATAGCCTCCCCTATCAATAGGTGGAAAGTATATATATTTGAGTGATATCATTCTACCAATGCACTTAAGTAAGCTTGATCTACTCTAATCACATGCATCTATGCTATGTCATATAGACCTAAAATGTGTAGAAAGGCCATCGTGTCCTTAGTCCATATCTCTGGTGTCTATAAACAATGAGAGTGCCACTCCCATGTCCTCAATACCTCAATCCACTCCTAAAACCACATATAACTCCATGTTAGCCTACACTAATATCTAGCCACTACAAAGACAATGCATATTTGCCTTAGGGTTGACCTAATTGATGTTTTTCTTGGTCACCATTTTCTAAGGAAAATCAACAAAGTCATTATTTTCATTTTGTATGAAAATGGTGACTTCACCTTTTTCATAAAGTCACTAATTTGATATTTTCCAAAGAAAATCGATAAAGTCACCATTTTAATTTTACATGAAAATGATGACTTTGATTATTTTTGGTGAAATCATCAAATTGATAATTTCCACCAGATTTTAGTGAAGTCATCAAAAAGTGGAGGGCAAAGCTGTCATTTACCCTGCCATGAAAATGGTGAATTCATAATTTTTCCTCATAAACCTATCAATAAATGAGTAATAAATGATCAAAAGGTTTGGTTTAGGTGACTTAATGGTGGCCCATCATGTGGTGGTCATGTGTGTTCCCTTAGTTGCTAACATGCATCTATCCTTGTCCACATGCCATTTTTTGTTGCCTCTCTCTCTCTCTCTCTCACTAGGTTAGAGCTCTACTTTGCAAAGGGTTTGGGTGAAAATGAAAAAAATCACCCCATTAGGTGAATTTATAGCCTAACATTTTAAATTTTCACCCCTAGGGCCTAAATTCCCTCATACTCATTCTAGGAGGTCTTATTTTTGACTTTGTGGTCTATTTCTCATACTGTTCTTTACTACATTCATTATTTTTTGAGTAGACCATGTTATCGGTCTTTTTAGAGACCCGTTTAAAAATAATATTTTATAGTCATACCATGTGCTAGTTTGAACATGCATCTTTGTACTAGCTAATCTTCTAGATTTATGTTATTATTCTATGCTATCTTATCATTCATCCATACTATGAATTTATTGCATGAACTCCATTTTCCAATTTTCCTAAAAGTGATAAATTATTTTGACTGATTAATGATTTATTCTACCCTAATGGGGAAAAACTACTTTTATTACATGAGCAATCCACCCTAATGGGGAAAATCATTGTGCTAATTATTAGAACTACCTTCGATCAAATCATTTTTTTAATCCATTTGCCCTAAGGGGTAAATCACTGTGCTAATGATTAGAACCACCTTTGGTCAAATCATTATTTTGACCCATCCACCCTATAGGGTCAAATCACTATGCCATTGATTATAACCACCTTTGGGCAAATTATTTCAACCCATTCACCCTATAAGGGTAAATCATTGTGCCACTAATTATAACCACATTTGGGCAAATTGGTATTTACCCGGTCCCTTATGTATCCATATATAAACACCTAGATATTGGAAGGGGGGAGAAAGGTGGCTATATAAATAGAGGTAGGCTACTTTAAATATATATATAGATTAGCCCATAGTTTAGATATAGAGGGGGATGGGAGGTGTCGACCCCCTGCCTAGACTCTAAGCTTAGGATTGAATGCCACCTACCCCTTATATCTAGTTGGTCCCCCTGTTAACACTTGATTGTGTCATTTCTACTTTTTTAGGGCGCATTCGACAATACTATATACCACCCAATCTCTAGTGGGGCATCCAAGGATTATCAACCACCCTCTAGGTCATTAACCAAAGCACAAAAAATTATTCATTCTTTGAGAATATGTTACCATGCTCATGTCTTGAAATGCCTACTCAAACAGGGGAAAAATGTAGATACTCCTTTTTGGCCACATTCATGTCTAAAATGGATTTCAAATTAGTTTCTACAAAACTATGCAAATTAAGCCTAGGAATCACTGAACATTATGATTTTTTTCACACATTAGATGCAAGTTCCCAAATTTAATTCAAAACATCCTTATTTTGGGTATTACCCTATACACAATGATAAAATCTTGTGGATTCATCCCCAATCAGGTTGTAGCCTAGCAAACTAACATTTTAGACTAATTAATCAAGGCACTTGATCAAATTTTTGAAATGACCAAAAGCCTAAGTAGAATTAATTAAATAAAAAAAATAAAATTAAATGCTTATTTAAATAATCCATGTTGAATTAGTGAATTTACAATTTCCAAAAACCAAAATTCAACAAATATCAAATGTAAATGAGGTCAAGACGATATCATCATCCTTAAGTTCAAGAATTCCAAAATATCAACATAAATGCTTACAAATCAAAAATGTTGAGTCATGCCTCCATAAATGCATAATTAACATTATTTATTGTATTTGGCCTCCCAAATCTAACCTAGGGTTATCCTAGACCTAACTACACCTAGGTTGGGGTTAGTTTGAAGCCTATAAATACAAAGCCTCATACTCAATTTCAACAAGCTCTTTTGTCTAAAGTTATTATGCAAAATTTATAAGATAAACTTCATAGACCAAGATATACCAAGACTAAAACCATAGTAGACAATGGGGAGGTTTTTCTAGTAAATCAAGAGTGCCGCCAATGATTCCATTTGGACACAATCTGAGCAAACCAACTACCATTCAATAAATGATTTGGAGATACTAGGGAGGTGAAAGTGATTTCTTTTTTATACATCTTTTTTTGTTTCATTTGTTCTTGTTATCATCAATCTCCCCTATTATCTAGGCTTGGAAATTCTTTGTATTTATCTTTTTTTTTAAATGTTTGATTATACTAATGAGTGACTAACACATCTTTTCCATTGGATTCTATTGCATACAATAATTTATTTCAAAGAAAGCATAAATTAAAAAATAAATAAATATATTTAATTGAAAACTAAGTAATCTATAATTATACTTATAAAATTAGAATCTAAGACAACTTAAAGTAACTAAATATAAACTCAAGATACAACTAAGAGTACTATTAACATTAATTGATAGCTTTTTGGTTATCATGCAAGAAAACACTATCAATTGACTACCACAAGCTATAATTATGCAAAATTGGTGTCCCAAATTCATTAAAAAATATGAATTGACTTAAATAAAATTTAATTTCATTGAAATAACATTAAAATTGTGTCCCACCACTTGGGAACTCATTCTAGCACTCAAACAATGAATTGCAGCTAATTGGTAGTTAATTGGTAGTTCCAGCTATTTTTTAGAAAATCATTGAAAAGTGTCCAAAAGTGACCAAAAAATAGTTAAGTTCATAAATAAATTAAATAACCTTTCAAAACACCTAAAAAATAAAACATACTAATTCTAAAAATATAACTCAAGTGCCCATATTGGTATCATACCCAATAAATGCTATATATATGCACTATTCAATATGTAGTAGTCTACACACTAACAATTCCACATTTTTAAATATTGATAACCATATGACTCACCCAGTTAGAATATTACACTAGATACATTGAATTAAATTTGTTAATTTTTTCAATATCTTTCTTCACCTTTGCTTGGAGGTATATATTCATCCTACATGGAATTTTATTGGCTAGTTTTATGTTTTTGTGTAGCTTAATAGCCATTTTTATCAAAAATTCATAGACTCTATTTATCTCATGATATTTTATATGGAATATATCCTTGAAATTATTGAGGATTTACATGACACATTCAAAGTTTACATTGGTCCAATAATCTCCAATTGTATCCATCCTTGACTCTTTTTATGTTCTTATGTTATGCTATTTAACTAACATTTACTTGACCCTATGCAAGTAAAGTGATGCAAAATAATCAGATGAAGACACAAAAATTACCACATAAACATATTAATTATGACCAAATACCTAAGCACTCATGTCAGGCACAACAAGATATCATTGAGAACCCATTGAAATAGAGATAATTTTCAAAATATGAAAGAAAATGTACTAAAAATATAAACCATAGTCACTAATACACATAATTCATATTCATATCAAATGATATTCATCATATTCATCCATATTATTTAGTAAAATTGACATATACTATGTACATATATATTATTACAACAATGCACAAAGGCATACACTTATATAATTCTTTTCAAACATTAGAAATCCTTCGTGGATGAATACATTTGCCTAAACTATTCATTTATTCCTTTCTCCACTTTTTCACTTGAAAAACATGTGGTAAAATGTATCCTTGATATTATATCCTTCAATAGAAAGGCCAAGGTCAATATTTGTATGTATCCTTAGACCCTTGGCCAACTCAGTCATTTTCCAATAGTCAAGCCAACATTTTTTATATATTTGTCCACATATTCCCAAAATATTATTTTATTCTACAAATTATAAGCATATTTTATTAGAATATCCTTCTACTTAGGCTTGATCTTGCTGCATCCAAAATATCACTCCTTTGTCGATTGACACCTATACGATTATTAATCCCATCATAGTATAATATGTGTTTCTTTCCAATTTATAACTTCTCATTCAAGATTATACCTTTTTTTCTCCAATCATTGCACATCATCAATCATGGATGAACATAAGTTGTGTATTATGCATCTTTATCATTTTGATAAGCTAACTTAGTATTGTTGAGTGTGTCTCACTCACATCCTTTTATAATTATTCTATTTTGGTTTTCCATTGACTCCAAATATTATCCAAATTTTAGATTCAAAGTTCTCTCTACTTTACTTGTTGTGTGTCCTTAAACAACAACTTTATTATTTATTTCAGTTGCATTTAGAGTACTTTTGGAAATAATTGTTGCATTGATTTCTTAAACTATCATTGGTTGACTAGTTATTCTTCAAGCTTGATATTAATTATAACTTATCTCTTCAAATTTTCTAATGTCTCCTCTAATTCACATATACCTCATCTAACTTGTTTATTTATACCTTATATTGAGTAACAATGATGTGCATGTTATACTCCTATATTAAACATCTCCATCAGGTAAATTTAAAATTATATCCTCAAATGAGGTTCAATGTTCTTTAATTTTAGCTCTATTTGCATTTAATTTAGACATATTTTTTCTCTTTCCTTCCACATTCATCTCCTATATCAAAGAGCATTCAACTTTTCATTTTAATCATTCTCCTATTTGATCACACATAGGAAAATATCAATTTTTTTTCAAGAATATTGACCATATGCATAAAATTTATCACTCCCTCATATGCTTCTAGAGTCACTTATTTCAAACCTCTATATTGTTTCACCCATTATTTTATATCTAAATTAATCATTTTCCTCCTATACCTTTTGCTCCTCTTCAAACTTTTGATTGTTTTAATTTTACTCCTCTTTCACAATTTTAGATCCTCCTCTAAGGGTTGTGCAACATCATGACCTTGGGTGTCACTTTATACTAAATATTCACTTAAAAAAATTCTATTTTTTTTTTCTTTCTTTCCCAATGGATCTATTCCATCCATAGAAACTCCATACCATAGTTATAGTCTTAATTTTTCTATAGTGGTGGTCAACTCCCCAATCTTACCCATGACATATGCCACTTCTATTTATTTTTTATTTTTTACTTTCCTAAACTCTTCCCTAAGTCTCATTTTAAGGTCCTTGAAATTTTTATCCATATCCAAACTATGTTACACAAAATTATAACCAATTATATCATTTCCCAAATTAACTATTTGACATCCATATTGCATTGATTGCAAGTGATGTTTTTAGCTCCATCTTTAGGTTATAATTTGATATTTATGCCCATTTTCAGCATTTATAATGTTAGATATATTTAATGGGTGTTAAAAAATAATTAAAGTTTATTTTTCACTTCATTATTTTCTTTATCATGCAGTGTTTATTTTCCATTAAACATCAAGCCTTCAAGATCTTCCAAATTGAAAAAAACTAGATTCTCTTCTTGGGGTGTTTCCTTTTCTCCTTATGTTATGTTTCCATCCATGCATATCTATTATTCTATCTTCATGCTAGTTTCCTCTTATATGGTTTCTAATTCCTTCAACACCAAATGTAATCTCTTTTTATTTTTCTTCTTGATTTTATTCACATTTCCCCCTCCCTCTTTCTTCTTCTTAGAGGCTTGTGTAGAATATTTAGTTGTTAGTGTCTTATCTACTTCTTCTTTGCTTTCTTCCACTTTATATTTATGTGAAACATATTTTTTTATATTTTACTTTCTTTTTTATTTTATTTTCCACAATAACCCTCTCTACACATCATCCTTATTCAATTACCATGTGGCATATCATCAATCCATGTGGGTTTTATATGTGCATGATTTAATGCACATGTGATGTATATTTTTGATTCATTCAACAAACATTATTGTGTGGAATAAAAATCTAGGGTATCAATAAATTAATCATCATATGTATTCATCACATCTTTTCTAATTTTACTAAAATATATTTTTAAGTTTTGATTTTTCCTTATCACCCTTGTCCACAACAAAACGAATCCATGGGATATTTGGTATCCTCACTAATTCCCTCTCCATGTAGTGTGAAAACACTAAATATGGAGACTTCATATAGGATATCCATTTATCATCTTCCTCCTTTATCTTCATAAGTGTGAAGTGTTTCATGATTCAAAACTATGTATAATCCCTATAAGTGTCCATCACCTTTATGTGCAACCTATATTTTGCACTAAATGTGAGAACTACATTACTATACCACTTAGTAATTTTTGACTTATAACTATCTTTCATTTTATTTTCACATTGATGTGTGGCATACTCCTATGAATGTTTCTTCACATCCTATAACACTTCAAAAGTGCAGCCTTATAGAACCCTTACTTATTATAGCATTATCAAGAACAAATATATTCCTCATTTTAATATCCCTAATTCTAAGTGCACATCATTTATGACATGGTTTACCTCTTTGGATATAATTTTTTTAAAGTTGTATTTCACACCATTTTTTTTAATTTGATGAGTCACATAAACAATGGATTTGATGCATCATCCCACTACATGGTCACAATTAGCTTTACATTGATCAAATGTGCACCTAATAAGGTCATAGGTTAAGATATCTATCCCAACTCATTTTTAACCTTGACATTAAAACTATAACTCCATCACAAGTTATATAATCTTATTTGTATCCAAGAGAACAACATGAATATCATACCCATCAGTTTTCAACATTTTTACTCAGCTGAAATGTGTATGTATTATTTTCTTACTTATACATGTGAATTATAGTTTACCTTTATGTGTTCAGGTCAATAGACATTATTTAAAGTTTTTTGGTTTCTTTTAGTATGGTAGGTTAAACAAATTCATGATATTTGTTGTCCCCCAAAAATATCAGTCATTTTTTGGACAACATTTGAACTATTTTGGTCCAACAAACCAAAATTCTCTCTCCCCTTCTCAAAAATTGTTCTAGGCATTCAAATTCTCCATTTTTCAAGCTTTTTCAAATTCTATGGACTCTACATGCTTGAAAACTATGGACTCTGTAGGATAAGTTCTAAGGACTCATTTCTATGGACTCTATTCTATGGACTTCATAGGAAGCAATCTATGGACTCATTTCTATAGACTTCACAGGAAGAAATCTACAGACTTCACAGGAAGGAATCTATGGACTCATTTATACGGACTCCCCCAGATCTATGAACTCAAATCTATGGACTCTACAGGTTGTTTTCTATAGACTCTGTAGGAAAGAAATAGGTCCAACACTTAACCATTTTTTCAATCGGGAAGTTCAGAGGGGTCTTCCAAGAGCCCGAAGGACAAGTGCCCTTGTGGAGGGAACTTAGGAGCGAAAGTGGACCGTTTCAAAAATAAAAAATGGAAATGAACCAAGTTGAGTGCCCTTGCAAAGGGCAGCAAGCAAAAGTAGACAAAGATAATTCCTTCAGAAAAGTGAACCAAGGACAAACAACCCTTACAGAGGGCAGGTAGGGAACATGCAGACCATTTCAAAGACCAAGTGAAGAATAGGGAATTCTTTCAGAAAATTTCCTACAGAAAAGTAAACAAGGCACAAATCCTTCATAAAAAATGTCCAAAGGAATTCCTTCATACATTTTGTCCAAATAAATTCACTCGGGGAGAAAACACGATGGAAAGCTTAATCTCGTCGAAGGAAAGAATGAAGGAAGGAAAGGAACAATTCCTTTAGACTTTTGTCTGAAGGAAAAGCCTGAAGGATAAATCCCATTGAAGAAAGAAGCCTGAAGGCCATCCAAAGACCGCCTGAAGGTAGGAACCCTTGCAGGGGGCTCTCACTGAGAAAAAGAGACCTTTCTCAAGACCTCAAAGGGTAGGTCCCCTTCGAGAAGGATCAAACAAGAAAATTGAAGGGATTGCCAAGGAATATGAAATCCCCACAGACGTCAAAGTTAAACACCATGAACTAGCCATTGGGATCCAGACGTCTAGTGACGTCCCCACAGCTGTCAAATTTAGGGAAACAAACTAGATATTGGTTTCTTAATGATGACGGGCTCAAAGATGTCAAATTCATAGAAATGAAATAGCAAATGATCTTTAAAAGCTGGAATGCAAACCTGAATGCAAAAGACCAAAATGCCAAAGGAAAAAAACCATTGATGGAAGAGTTTAAAGAACCAACAAGACTGAAAGAGATATCCCAAGAGCTCAAATTGCATAGATAAGGATGAAATACAGCAAGGAAAGGGGGAATGATGGAGAAAAATAAAAAATATCCATGCATAAGATATGTTTCAGAAGGTAAAGTAGCCCACCAGGTGGACATTGGAAGAGCATGAACATTCAATGGCGTGGCCCATTTTTTTGCATCGAGTAAATCAAACAGTTGCATGCACATCAGGAAACCCATATTAAAGACCGACGCTCGAGTCTAGCGTAGCCCATGGACAGAATTTAAAATGCATTAAAGGCATTGAATGCATTATAACACATTTTTGTGAAATAAAGTGCTCAAGTCTTTCTTGGAGCACTATATATTACACTCTCCTTTATTGTTTTAGGGATCTTAGTCTATAATCAGAAATGAAACTCTACCCAAATTAAAAGGCATTACTAAGACTTTGAGCTTAGATTGTTTATCATATTTCATTATTTGAATAAGAAAACAAGTGACTTTTCAGACTTTGTGCTGGAATAGCTTGGTTGTTTGGGAAATTGTTCTTATGTTTGTTTCCTTAATATGTTTTTTGTCCATTTGATTAAGTAAGCAGAATTAGTGAAAGTGATTAGGAAGGTATCCTGAAGCTCGTTGTGGAGAGACTTTGTGCTGCCACAATTGTATTTGGTTTGTCTATTTTTCTATTCCTATGTAAAGGATCTTGGGATGAATTTGTGCCCTCATTACCCTTCATATTATGTTTCTATGTAAAATACCTTGGGATGAATTTGTGCCCTCATTATCTTTCGTATTTCACTCTTTGGCAATTAAGGTGGAGAATTTGTGCCTCATTTCATCCTACTATGTTATTGCATCCTATTACA
This sequence comes from Torreya grandis, assembly GCA_037957365.1. Classification (NCBI taxonomy): domain Eukaryota; kingdom Viridiplantae; phylum Streptophyta; class Pinopsida; order Cupressales; family Taxaceae; genus Torreya; species Torreya grandis. The sequence continues at coordinate 608,607 of JARHVA010007068.1, read as the reverse complement.
GTTACTTATCATCACCCAAAAGATTCCTTTTGTCTGTTGAACAACACTTTTGAAAGAAGAGGAGTGTCTTCTGTCATTTTATTAGGATTTCTCTTATGATTTGTGAACATCATCTCTGAGAAAAGAGAGATGGATGGTTTATACTACCCTTGAGTGTTATTTTCTATTTATATATATAGTATATAGCTCCTGCATATCTCCAGGGATCCTCCCCTTGATGAGAGGAGAGATTTGTCCCCTTTTGATGTAGTAAACCTGCACATCTGGCCAACCAATTTCCCTATGTTGTGGTTGAAGATACCTATTTTGCTCATCAGGTAGCTGGTCGACAAAATATTCACCAACAATTTTTGGTGACTCCGCTAGGGATGAACGTGCAATTTGAAGCCTCAATTTTTAGATTGAAGTAGTCCCTACCCTTATCCATTATAGACTCTGGTGACTCCATTTTGTGTCTTACCCATTATCATTATAGCCTTACCATCTCCCTCCACCTCCACACCAACTAGGATAGAATGTGCAATTTGAAACCTCAAGCTTCAAGCTGAAGCAAGGTTAGTTCTTTCCCATTTTTGTTCTACAATCTAGTAGATCCATGATATACGCAAAGCCAAAGGGCTAAAGGTATTGTTGACCTTGTATTTGAGTTGGTACAACAAAGTAATTTTGATCCATTTCCTTCACCATCCCACCTCCAACAAACCAAGAGCTTTCCTCCTACTAAATTCAAGTCTCCATTACCGGGTAAAGCCTCCATTTTTGCTATTAATAAAGCTTTGTCAATACTTACCCCTTTGATATTTGTTATTTCACCTTTTTATAGTCATACAATGGTAGTTCAAGGTCCTTGGGGTAACTCTTTTGGCCTACTCAATTTGACTCCACCCTTGCATAAAATTCCACGCAACTCAAGAAAGAATTTCCCTAAATTTTATGGTGATGGGAAGGTTCATCCTAATGAACATATTACAGCCTTCAGCATAGCCTATGGTGTAATAAGAGTGGAATTTGAGGATGTGGTAGCCAGGCTTTTCATGGAAACACTACAAGGTGTTACTGCAGACTAGTTCTACCATCTGCAGGCTAGATCAGTGTCTGACTGGAACACCCTCAAAGCCAAGTTTGAAGCCAGATTCAAACCTATAGAAGATGCACACGCCCTATTAGCTCAACTCACAAAAATGAAGAAGGAGCCTCATGAAATAATGAGGGATTTCATAGCCAATTTTGACAAGCTGAGAAATAGGATTCTTATAGTTTGTCAGCCTATACTTGATAATTTCAAATGTTTCTTCATCAACTCTTAGCTGCCTGAAGTAAGTTTTTTGTTGAGATGTGCTAGCCAAATAGACCTTTCTATAGCTCAAGATTTGGCCACTAAGGTGGAAGATGACCTTATCTTCATAGGAAAGATAAGGAGAGATCCAAATAGAGGTAAATCCTCTTCATCTTTTGAATATCCATCTATAGGTACCACTAATCCAATGGTGCAGACGCTAGAAAATGAGTTGCTAGCTCTCAAGAAGCAAATGGCACAAGGGATATCTTCATCTCCTTCATACAGAGATATGCCAGGAAGAACATTCTCCAATTAGTCATACCAAGGCAACACTGCCAAAAATCAAGGACAACCAAATCATCTTCCTCCCCCACAGGCAAAACTTGCCATTGAAGCACCCCCAACTAATTCAGCAGTTGGATATCTCAAAATAGAATCTGATTTCTCTTTCTAGCCTAAATTGAATCAAGAAAATGATGCTTATCTCCTTGTAGACAACCATGAAGAATTAGCTGGTGACTCCAACATTGGTTTCTTGAATTACTAAGATGACCCTAGAGGTAAAAGTGAAGTAGTTGATGGATCATATGCTGTATTCACCCAGTCCCAGTATCAATCAGCCCAACAAGCTGATAAGAGAAAAATAGGGGAAAGTTCTCAGCCCATAATCTCAATTGCCAAACAAGGAACTTCTCTGCCTTTCCAACCAAAGGACCCCATGAGTAATAAAAAGGTAAGTACATCAAGCATTCCTCCATCTCCAACTTCAATTCCACAGACTAGTCCTACCCCTCCTAAAAACTAGAAAGATGAACTACCTTCCTCTATTCCTAATCCATTTTAGTCATTTGACATAATTGACCATGTCAAGAAGACCAAAATTCAAATGTCTAAATTTAAATTTCTACAAGCCAATCCTAAACAGTTGGATAGGTTAGTTCAATGTGTGAAGAATAAAGATATCCCTACAGGACAAGATGATAAGAAGGTAACTCATGATTCCCCAAAGAACATGTCCATCCCAAACAATCTTGTCATTACTCCTCCAGCTGCCCCTAGGAAAATAGAGCCTTTCTATGTTTCCCTGTTGATAAATGGTCACAAACTAAGCAATTGCATCATAGACTTAGGTGCATCTGACAACATCATGCCTACCAAGGTGGCAGAATATCTTGGACTCACACTAACCAAAACCTTTAATAGATGATTCTCCATGGAAAATAAGCAAGTACCTCTATTGGGACAAATCAAAGATGCCCAATTTGCATTTGCAGCATTCCCAGACAAAAGAATCAAGATGACAGTTCTAGTGGTTGATGTCCTAGCATCCTATGGTATTCTACTTGGGTGAAATTTCTGCAAAGATGTTGGTGGAGAATTGAGCATGGACCTATCTAAAGTGAGGATCCTTGTTAAAGGCATCATGTAGAGGTTGTTTCCTGAAAAGGAAGCAAAATATGTTGTCACTCAAACATCAGCCCCTGAAGCCCAAATTATGTTTGAGTCTTCAGATATGGGTAATTATTTTTTGACCACAGAAGATACTCATGTTTTAGCTGATGAAACCCCCAAAAATGATAGTCTAAAAATTAGTTCAGATAGAACAATAGAATACATGATAGAATGCAATGCAAACATATAAAAATTCCCCCTCCTAAGCAAAGAGAAATTTGAGAAAGGATCGGTTTCAAATAAGGTATGAATGCTAGAATTTGATGGTAGTTGTTCTTTTACTGGTTCAGGGGCTGGGATTGTGTTGATATCTCCTCAAGGAGATATTTTTCCCTCTTTATACAAGTTGCATTTCAGCAATATTAATAATGCTATTGAATACAAATCCCTTCTTCTTAGATTGAAAGCCGCTAAAGACAAGGGCATCAAACTCCATACCAAAGGAGATGCCGAGTTGGTGGTTTTTCAGGTGAGAAACCTGTACCAAACCAAAAATGAGAGATTGTACCACTACTGCAATCAAGTCTAAGATCAAACGGAAAGCTTTGATGCTTTCAACATCTCTACCATACCCAGTGAATTAAATGACTGAGCTGATGCACTAGCTATTTCAACAACTCTCTTAGTCCCTCACCCAGACTTCATAGGAGGTAAATACACCAGCGAGCTAGTTTTTTAACCAAGTGTACCTGATAATGCCAGTCATTGGTAGGTGTTTAACAATGATAACCAAATCATCACCTTTTTGGAATAAAGAGACAGCTTTAAACAGTTGCACTTTGAAGGCAGTAATCCTTAGAAGCTTGAATCAGCTCCTAAAATAAACTTAGATGCAGATGAATAATTCTTGCAACTCAAAGGGAATAAAATTCCCAAGCTATTTGAAAAACATGACAGATTCATCAAATAATAGCAAATAGATTTAAGCTCCTCTCAAGGGTTTGATCAGATAAATTTGGGTACCAAGGAAGGTCCCAAGATGGTTAACATTGGTAAATGTTGCACTCCTGAAGAGAGGTTTAAGTTTACTAATTTTCTCAACCAATACATGGACATCTTAGCGTACTCCTATGATGACCTGAAGTCTCTCAGGCCTAATGAAATCTGCCATGACATTCCTCTCAAGGCTGACTCAGTGCCTTATAAGCAAAAATCCTGGCAGTACAATCCCAAGATATCAGGTACTGTTCTATTTGAGATACAAAAAATGTTGAATGCTAGGATAATTTTCCCAATCCATCATTCCACGTGGATCACCAACATAGTCCCTATAAGGAAGAAGAATGGCAAAATTTGCATCTGTGTGGATTTCAAGAATCTAAATCAGTCATCTTTAAAGGATAACTACCCTTTGCCCATCATGGATCAAGTGCTTTAGACAGTGATAGGCTCAAAGATATTATCAATGTTAGATGGCTTCTTAGGATATAATAAAGTTGAAGTTGGTGAAGCAAACCAACACAAGACTACCTTCACCACACCTTGGGGCATGTTTGCATATAGAAGGATGCCTTTTGGCTTGATAAATGTTGGCATCACCTTTCAGAGAGCAATGGACCTTGCTTTCAAAGATGAAATGGGTAAGTTCATTATAGTTTATTTTGATGACTTAACCATATTTTCTAAGCATCACCCAGATCATATAAGCCACTTGTAACAAGTGTTAGAGCATTACCACCAGAATGACATTTCCTTGAACCCTAAGAAGTCAATTTTTAGAGTAATAGAGGGAAAAATTCTCAGACACATTATATCTAAAGGAGGCATAAATATTGACTTAGAGAGAGTCAAGTCTATCCAAGAGCTTACCTTGCCCACAAATAAGATTTCTATTCACTCTTTCTTTGGGAAGGTGAATTTCTTATGGAGGTTCATCCCTAAGTTTGTTAAGAAGACTAGACATATTGTGAACATGATGAAGGGGAAAGCCACCTTTAGCTGGACTAAAAAAGGCAAGTCAGCATTTGAGGATATCAAGACTGCCATTGCCCACACCCCAATTCTGGTTATCTAGACTACAACAAAGAATTCACCATATACATTTATGCTTTTGAACACACACTTTCAGTAATTATGGTTCAACAGAATAAAGAAGGTATAGAATTTCCTATTTCTTTCATGAGCTACCCTCTCAAATCTCATGAGTTGAAGTAATCAAACATGGAGAAGCATGCTTATATAGTGGTGAAGGTAGTCAAGCATTTCCACTTCTACATCTTGAATTCTCACACTATTGCCTTGGTTCCTAATACCATGGTCAAATCCATACTAACTCAATAGGAGTTTGGGATGAAAAGAGGCAATTGGATTGCAAAGATCCAGGAGTTTGATCTAGTCATCAAGCCAACAAAGCTAGTATGGGGAAAAGGCCTATGCTAATTAATTGTTGATAATAAACCAGAAGAAATATAGCATGAAGAAGCAGAGGTGGAAGATACACCAACAGTCCTCTTTGTCTCCACCACAAATGAGTGGTATTCAGGTATTGCTCATTTCCTTACTTATGGTGAGTGTCCTACACACCTATCTTACAAAGAAAGGATGAATATCAAGTTGAAAGCTACTAATTTTGTCCTTTGGGACAATGGCCTGTATAAGAGGAGCCTTGATGGAGTGTTCCTTCACTATGCCGACAAGGAGCAACAAAGCCAACTTTTAGAATCTTTCCACAATCTAACCTATGGAGGACTTTTTTTTCTCCTGTGACTGCCCATAAAATTTTGTGAGCCAAGTATTACTAGCCAACTCTTTTCCAAGATGCATATAAGTGGGTAAAGAAATGTGAACTATGTCATCAATTTGTTGAGAGACCCAAGTTAGTTGCTCTACCTCTCAAGCTAGTGGTCATAAAGGAACCATTCTAGCAATGGGGAATTGATTTTATTAGAGTTGTAAACCCATCTTCAAGTGTTGGACATGATTATGTCCTTACAACAACTGACTACTTCACCAAGTGGGTGGAAGCCATTCCAACCAAGCATGTTACTTCAGAAGTAGTGTGTAATTTCCTCAAAGAGAATATCATTTCCAGGTTTGTGGTCCCAACCAAGATTGTCACTGATAATGCAGCTTGTTTCACTTCTTAAGAGATTACACAATTCTATTTCTACTATGGGATTACTCTCTCCCACTCTTCTGATCACTTTTCACAAGGGAATGGACAAGCTGAATCAAGAAATAAGAACCTAGTGACTATCATCAAGACGCTGGTGGATGACAACCAAAGGACATGACATAAAGCATTGGTTAATGCTCTATGGGTAAACATAATCACACCAAAGAGGGCAATTGGTATGTCTCCTTTCCAACTTTTTTATGGTATTAATGTTGAGATACCAATCACCTTGGAATTGGTAGCATTAAAATTGGCTAAGGCAATTGAAGATCAGACATATGAAAGCCCCCTTGATAAGAGGATCATGTGCTTGACTGAGCTAGATGAGCAGAGAACTATGGTAGTAGACTGAATTTCTGCCCATCAAAGTTTGGTAAATAAGATCTTTGACCAAAAGGCAAAAAACTATGATTTCTAGGTTGGAGATCAAGTCCTATTATGGGACAACAGAAGAGAACCAAAGGAGATGCATGGGAAGTTTGACTCCCTTTAGAGGGGCCCATTTACTATTCATCAGCTCAATGGTGAAAATAGTTTTTTGTTGAAATATCAAGATGGTATGCCCTTTTCATTGCCTCATAGTGGCCAACATCTAAAACACTTCAATCTATGAAGTATCAGATAAGATCAGCTTATACATATGTACATTTGTATAGTCTTTATTTCTATTTTTATGCTTTCATTTTTGTTTTTGTCACTTTTATTTTTGGGTAGCATGAATCCATAGCCTAATGGCACACTTCAAGGCACTAGAGATTCTATTTTTTACTCCCCTTAGCTATTTCAAGTTTTCAACTGAAGGAAGAGCCAGCTATTGTCCCCCAAAAATATCAGTCACTTTTTGGACAACATTTGAACTATTTTGGTCTAACAAACCAAAATTCTCTCTCCCCTTCTCAAAAATTGTTCTAGGCATTCAAATTCTCCATGTTTCAAGATTTTTCAAATTTTTCAGACTCTACAGGCTTGAAAACTATGGACTCTATAGGCTAAGTTCTAAGGACTCATTTCTATGGACTTTATTCTATGGACTTCGTAGGAAGGAATCTATGGACTCATTTCTATGGACTTCATAAGAAGAAATCTACAGACTCATTTTTATAGACTTCAACGGAAGGAATCTATGGACACATTTCTACAAACTCCCCCAGATATATGAACTCAAATCTACAGACTCTACTCCCCTAGATCTATGAACTCAAATCTACAGACTCTGTAGGTTGGTTTCTATAGACTCTACAGGAAAGAAACAAGTTCAACACTTAACCATTTTTTCAATTGGGAAGTTCAAAGGGGTCTTCTAAGAGCTCGAAGGATAAGTGCCCTTGTGGAGGGTACTTAGGAGCCAAAGTGGACCATTACAAAAATCTAAAAGGGCAATGAACCAAGCTGAGTGCCCTTATGAAGGGCAGTGAGCAAAAGTAGACAAAGAGAATTCCTTCAAAAAAGTGAACCAAGGACAAACAGCCCTTGTGGAGGGTAGGTAGGGAACATGCAGACAATTTCAAAGACCAAGTGAATAGTAGGGAATTCTTTCAAAAAATTTCCCATGAAAAAGTAAACAAGGCACAAGTCCTTCAGACAAAATGTTTAAAAGAATTCCTTCAGACATTTTGTTTGAAGAAATTCACCCAGGGAGAAAACCTGACAAAAAGTAAAAGCCTGTCGAAAGAAAGAATGAAGGAAAGGAACAATTCCTTCAAAATTTTGTCTGAAATAATTCCTTTATACTTTTGTCTGAAGGAAAAGCCCAAAGGATAAATCCCACCAAAGAAAGAAGCCTGAAGGCCATCCAAAGACCGCCTAAAAGGTAGGAACCCTTGCAGAGGGCTCTCGCTAAGAAAAAGGGACCTTTCTCAAGACCCCAAAGGGTATGTCCCCTTCGAGAAGGATTAAACAAGAAAGCTGAATGAATTGCCAAGGAATATGACATCCCAATAGACATCAAAGTTAAACACCATGAACTAGCCCTTGGGATCCAGACGTCTGGTGATGTCCCCACAGTCATCAAATTTAGGGCAATAAACTAGCCATTGGTTTTCTAACAATGATGGGCCTGAAGACATCAAATTCACAAAAATGAAATAGTCATTGATCTTTAAAAGCTGGAATGTAGACCCAAATGCAAAAGGCTAAAACACCAAAGGAAAAAACCACTGATGGAAGAGTGTAAGGAGCTAACAAGACTGAAAGAGATAGCCTGAGACCTCAGATCACACAGATAAGGATGAAATACAGCAAGGAAAGGAATAACGATGGAGAAAGATAAAAAATATTCGTGCATAAGATATGTTTCTAGAAGGTAAAGCAACCCACTAGGTGGACATTGGAAGAGCACAAACATTCAATGGCATGGCCCATTTTTTGCATCGAGTAAAGCAAACAATTATGCACACATTAGGAAACACATTAGTTAGCCCATATTACAGATCGACACTTGATTCTAGCATATCCCATGGATAGAATTTAAAATGCATTAAAGGAATTGAATGCATTGTAACACATTTTTGTGAAACAAAGCACCCAAGTCTTTCTTGGAGCACTATATATTACACTCTCTCTTATTATTTTAGGGATCTCGATCTGTAATTAAATGAAACTCTACCCAAATTGAGAGGCATTACTGAGACTTTGAGCTCAAATTGTTGATCATATTTCATTATTTGAATAAGAAAACAAGTGACTTTTCAGACTTTGTGCTGGAATAGCTTAGTTGTTGGGGAAATTGTTCTTATGTCTATTTCCTTAATACATTTTTTATCCATTTGATTAAATAAGCAAAATTAGTGAAAGTGATCAGGAAGGTATCCTAAAGCCAGTTGTGGAGAGACTTTGTGCTGCCACAATTATCTTTAGTTTGTCTATTTTTCTATTCCTGTGTAAAGGATCTTGGGATGACTTTGTGCCCTCATTATCCTTCGTATTCTATTTCTATGTAAAATACCTTGGAATGACTTTGTGCCCTCATTATCTTTTGTATTTCACTCTTTTGCAGTTGAGGTGGAGACTTTGTGCCTCATTTCATCTTGCTATGCTACTGCATCCTATTATAGTTACTTATCATCACCTAAAAGATTCCTTTATTGAACAACACTTCTGAAAGAAGAGGAGTGTCTTCTATCATTTCATCAGGATTTCTCCTTTGATTTTTGAACATCATCTCTAAAAAAAGAGATATGGATGGTTTATCCTACCCTTGAGTGTTATTTTTTATTTATATATATAGTATATAGCTCCTGCATATCTACAGGGAACCTCCCCTTGATGAGAGGAGAGATTTGTTCCCTTTTGATGTAGTAAACTTTCACATCTGGCTGACCAATTTCCCTATGCTATGGTTGAAGAGACCTATTTTGCTCATCAGTTAGCTGATCAATAAAATATTCACCCAACAATATTGATCCCCTCTACGTATTCCCCTATGATCACTTGATCATTATCTTCAAATTTTAATTCTTCCTCTACCTCTTCCATGAGGTAATTCTTCTTAAGATTTAAGTATTCAATCAATTAGTTTTCAACATCAGGCACTGAATTCTCCCCATTAGTCACTTTGTTTGTAACCTTCATGAGGAGTGGTTCAGAAACCTTAATCCTTAATTCCCCATTTCCATTATGAGATTTGATCAACTCCTCAATTGGGGTGTGTTTTTGGTCTTCTTTATATTTTGTCACACTATTATATCCCAATCCTAATTCTAACACCATATCTTCCTTTTCTTCATTCTTGCTTCTTGGAGCATCACAAATTTTGTATATTTCTTCTTCTCAAGTATTACCAAACCATATTTATTTGTACCTTTCTTTGAATAATAATTTTTTTCACACAATCCATCCTTCAGTACTTAATCCTCTACACATAATCCTTCTTTGGTGTTGAAACCTCTCATAATAAACATACCTATACACTTTGATTATCTCATTTCCCTAGGTTTATTCTCCACATAAAAATACTAATGTTCTTGTCAATTATCTTAATATGTAAATTATTCTTAAAAGGTTATAATTCCTCTATTATATCTTTAGGTGAAAACATTTTCCACCAACCCATGAACCAATTTATTTATGACTCCTTCTAATAGTCATAATCTAACCAATTGAAAAACTAACCATTTCTTACTTTTTTACATGTGACCTCCCTTGTCAAAGTTATAATATTGATATTCTTGGATGCACATAATTATTGCACATCTTCTATTTCAATCCTTCTATTTTTGTGCATCATATTCTACTCCATTTATTTATTTTATTTTCACATCTTCATTTCATGTGCCATTATTAATTTTATTAAAAATCTCATCAACTCAATTGTGTGCTTATTTTACATAAGTATTCAATTTTCACCCCCAACCATTATGAGTTAAGTCCTCTTGTGCATCATATTACTTGTTGACTGCCTAATTATTTTCATTTTTTTTTAGAGTCATTTTCATGCTTACTATATAAGAATATATTTTGCATGATTATCCCTCCCACATATATTTATAAATATGTCATAAGGATATTTAAATACCCCTCACTCAATTAGATTTATAGGATAACCTACATTTATTATGCACAAACTATACAAAAAAGTTAATGAAATTAAAATACAAAACATTTAATACTTTTTTGGAACATTTTCACAATATATGTGGAATTTATGTCATCCTCCTATGTGGTTTGTTGATGGGTTTCAGCCTAATTCCATTGAATTTCATTTATATTAACTCGCCATCTAAATTACACAACATGCATGAATTGGTTTATAGAATGTGGTGAATTATCTATGGCCCAATTCATATGTTGTAGAGATTTCATGGGTTCTTTAAATATCTAGAATCATATAAAATCACCTTGGCACTAGCACATAATTTATTACTCTTGCTTTGTTTTTCATACCAAACCTTCTTATTGGATTTTTTAACCCTATGGTTCCATTTTTAAGTAGCCTATTTTTATCTAGATTCATCAATTCTACCAATCACTTGTCCCACAAAGTATGATATTATATTCCTCTTACATGTGAAATCCTCAATGAAGGAATAAATAATTCTACTAGAAGTATAAACTCTCTTCCATAGACAAGCTGAAATGGTTAAATTTGTTCAACTATTTATATGTTATTTTACATGCCCATAAAATGGCTAAAACTTAGTCATTACACCCAAAATCACATATATTAGTGAGCATAGTTCCTAAAATATATTTAAAGTCATCAAATATACAATTAAAATATGGATGATAGGATGTTATCTTATGATATTAAAATAATAATTCTTCCATTAATATGTATCTTATTTTCAAGGAAGTGAGTCCCTCGGACTCTAATAGAACTCAGGGGACACTTTTACCTTCTGATGATGTTCTCCCACAAGAGCTTAACTACAATTTTCACTGTATGATTTCATTTTGGTGTATCTTCAACCCATATTATTAAGTATTATATGGTTGTTATGATATAATGTGCACCACTACATCATGTAGAAGGGTTAATTGAACCCAAAAATTTGGCAACTTATTTTTCAAAATGATCTTACATGATAATCAATATTAATGGTTTTAAATACCATCTGTTAGGATTACTTACCCTATGTTTAATATCACATTTTTATGTATATTATTTCATATCATTATAGGAATTTGATCACTAGTACCTAGCTAATGAGATCTTGTGCATAGTTTCCCCTCCTAATAATGTCCACTAGTGATGATTTCATGGAATTCATGAATCATGTATTTAGATTCATCCTCTATTACACATATATTTAATACATAATATCTCTTTAATCTATTTGAATCCACCCTATTAAATTATAAAGTGTGAACTTTATCACCAATTACTTCTTCCACTTATTTTTCCAATCATTTGAAACCAACCTTGAAGTTAAGAATGTGATTATATCTACCATTTATAAAATATCCCTTAAAACATGAAATATTTATGCATCCTACATGTCATATTCAATAGGAAATGTACTTCACTTGTCTTAATGTAAAAAAAAATGATATGGTCTAGCCTTTAACCTTATAGATTTAAATATTGTCAATAGCTAAAACTCCTGTAATAACACCATCCAAAGAAAAATATAGCCATGTAGTACCATATTTTACCAAGTATTTTAGTGCAACATGTTAGGGTGTGGAGCTAAAAGCTTCACCTTAAGGCAAACATGGAGGTTTCTAAGCGTATGCAGTCACCGGCGTCGGTAGGCCACAACCGACGTCGGTCAAGGGAAGCACAGAAGGAAACTGGCATCGGCAGGATATCGGCTGGCGTCAGTCACCTCCAGGAAGGCAGGGATCGACGTCAATTGCCTGTGGCAGTTAGAACTACTGTTGACAAATAGTCAGTTAAGTGAACGCGTAGTTTGCATGATGAAGACTAGTTCGAGTCTTTGAGCCGCTTGTCTAAATTAGTGTATGCATGAGATCTATATAATAGACTCATGGGCTATATTGTTAAGTTTTAAACTTGTAGAACCCAAGTGGAACTTAGAGAGTTCTTCCCATGGTGGAATCAAGTAGGATTCCCCATGTATGTAAGATCAGGTTTGATATGCAGGTTGTTGCAGGATCATGGTGGAGATCTACATGTGATAAGTAAGATCAGGTTGGTCTGCATGGATGTGTGTATGCGAGGGTCAAAAGAAGATCAGTGGGGGAGCAAGATCCAAGGTGACAGCAATACATCAAGGAGCAGGATCATGGTGAGATCTACTTGGAGTACCGGTTCGTACTCGGTTGTACTGGATGTATAATGAGGTGAACAACAGCTTGTTTTAGTTGTTAGTTGTGACCTATGAGAGAAGATTACTTAGGTGGGAAGATTACTTGGAGCCCTTGAGGAGGAAGCCTCACAGAGGTGGAAGAAGAGTGTGATCTCTTTATTGTAATTTCCTTTGTAATGAGTTGAATACAATTGTGTGTTGCCTCTCATATTCTATGTGTTTTCTCATTGATAGTTATTTGTTCTTCTGGTTATTTCCGCATGTTTAAGTTGCTTATAAAAAGGTAATCATGTGTGCTCTTAATTCTGACAAGTTGTGTCAGAGCTTTGGGGAACTTAGGTCCTATCAAATGGTATCCTGGCTTGTATTCCTCTTCAAGCTCCCACTTGAAGACAACCCACCACACTCCTTGTGGTGTTAATCCTATGCCTAAATTTCTTCATTCTCAGCTTACCTTCTTCTACCATTGCTATACTCCCACTCAATCAGAAACCCCTGTGAGTAACCTATAATCAACAAACCACTAACCAGATCTGGCCATCTGTTAGTCAAACTCGCTCTGAGAACATCCAACCTCGCTCTGATACCACTTATTGGGGATCAACCAAAAATTTGATTACACTTATGAAAGCAATAAATGTGGAATTAAATCAGAATGATAAGTAAATAGAATGATAAATAGCAAAGAACAAGAGATACAAGAAATCACCTTGAAAACTTGTATTAAACTCTTTACAAAAGGAATACAATTGAAGAAACTTATTTTCTTCCACACCTCTCTCAGATGTACAGATCTCTCTCTAGATCTCTTTCCCTCAAGAGCTCTCTCTCTAAAGTACAATCGACTCCAACAACCTGGAATGATTCACATATACAATTCTGTACTGTTCTTTCTCAACATTCAATTGCACTACAATAAGCTAAGAAGATCTTTCCTATTATAATAATTAGGAAACTTGAGCATGCATTTACAACCAACAGTTATGCCTCTTAAACAAGGGCTCTAAAATAGTCTTACTAATAATAGAGACACAGACTTAAGACTATGACTTAAATATATCATGCAAACAATTGGTTCTGTCCATGAAAATAGCTCTCTGGATGCACAGGTAATCGACATCAGTTCCTACTTGCTTGCCTGTGATCGACGTCGACCGATCCCTGCCAATGCCAGCATCTCCTAAACTACTCCTAACCGACGTCGGTCGCTCCTGACCGATGCCGGTGACTGTGTAAACCTGCAACTATCAAATCTGCTCCTTTGGTGAAGCTTTTAGGCTCCACACCTTAACACAACATGGTCAATCAAGAATAAAAATGGAGTAACAAGAATATATTTCCTAAGCTTCTAAAAACACATATACCATTGTGAGTGTTTCCCTCTCCATCATGTTATAATTATGTTTGGTCTTGGACAACTTCCTACTCATAAAAGTAATAGGATGGTCAAATTTTCCCTCTCCTAGATATGTAAGTAACACCCATACTCAATTTACTTATGCATCCACATGCATGTGAAATGGAATCTTCCAATCCAAAAACTTTAGAATTTACACACTTTCCAACTTTGCCTTTGATATCTAAAATTCCTCTTGTTGTAAATTCATAGACTCAAATGAACCATATTTGTTAAAAAATCCATCAAATGGCTTACAACATATCCATAGTTATGAATAAATTATAATAATATCCATAATTTCCTAAAAATGCACTAACATCCCTTTGCATGTGTGGCACTTTTAGCTATAATATCATCGATACCTTTATATGATCAACTAACATGATTTCTTTGTAGATAACATGCCCCCAAAATATAGCAAATAACACTATGAATATGCATATTTATAAATTAAAAAATATCTACTTTTTTTATACCTTTCAAATAAAAAGCGCAAGGTATCATAGTGACCTTTCACTAAATGATATATATTTTAGTCATCCAAATACACTTGAAGGAACTTTTGTATGAATTCCTTGAGTGCTTATACCATAATTCACAAGAACATAATAGGTGAATTATTGAATTTTAAGGGAATCACATTTTTTGTGAAGGACACCCACTTTTAATCAAAAGTCATTTTTGTCTTGTCTTCCTCTACGATATGAAATTGATGATAACTTGAAAAAACACATGTGAATGTATACATTTCACAACTAGCTAATAATTCGAAAACTTCCTCCATCAATAATGTTAGGAATAAATATTGTACACATTAATAATTTAATACATGGTAATCCACACACACTCTATCCAAACATACTTATTTATACTAAATTACATGGGACTCATGCATTCAAATTATTCAGCTTGATAAATCATACTAGCTTGAAGAATATTTTCTATATCATCCTTCAACTTTGCTCATAGGTTTAGGTTCATCCTTTATTGAATTTTCTTTACAAGTTTTACACCTTTAGAAAAATTAATGACCATTTTACCCAAGGAGTCATGAACTCCCTTCATCTCATTGTAGTTATTTGTAAATAGATCCCTAAAGTCTTTAATGAGTTTGATGATGGGTGAAAACTTTACATCCATGTAATAATCACCCATAATAGTCATCATTAGCTCTTATTTTTTCCAAAATTTTATTTTTTGTGTGTAATAGCTCAAAGTAATACTTCCATTTATCTTTTGGCGCACCTTAACTATTTGATTTGCCTCAATATTTTCATGTTTATATGATCAAACTCTTCATATACTTCTTGTTGCCCACAAATATTATGTAAAGACTTATCATGACCTAGTTTTTGGTCCCACACATATTCCAAGTAATGCACATAGCTTACACTTCTTTCTAAAGAATTTTTTAAACATTATACTTATTCAAACAAACTAGTGATCTCATGGTATTGTTATTGGTTAATTTCTTAAAACCTATCCTACATTTGCACATCAATCTAAAAAAATGGCCGTGTGAAAGAATTTCAAAGTCACATTCAATTCCTCATGCATAGATGTAAACTTTAAATTTTCTTTAAAATATTCATTTATATTTTATCGATATTCAATCTCTCTCTTAGACTCACAATGTATCTTACATGTGCCCATGACTTTAGTGTAATAAATATAATATGTACCCATAACCATATAGTTATGATAACTACACAATTGGTCCATTCCTTCTCAAATTGATCTACATTTTTTTTAAAGTATAATCTCCTAAGAAAAATAGTAGCCAACTATTTTCATTTTTGTACCCAAACCTAACTATTTGGAATATAGAATGCAGAGTATTATTAATGAAATAAAGATAGAAATAAAATGTAGAAAACAAAATACAAGAGAGACACAAATTTAATGTGGTTCACCCAATATGGGATACATCCACACAAAAATAGCCAATTCTTCTCTTATTAAATCTAATAAATGAAGGGATAAACCTATAATACATCCACTACAATCTCCTCTTCACTCACACACAATACACCATCATGATTACAATGCCCTTATATCAAAATAAGGTTACATATTAGGGAAAAAATGTACCAACATAATTTATATAATTAGATTTGTGACCTAATAGTGAATGGTCTAGATATACTATGAAATTTCAATATTTTGCAATGCATTTTTCACCCATGGAGACCATATTGGGGGGGTAATCCCCCATCACACCACCCCAACCCCCCATTTATAACTAGGCATTCTAGTAAGATTAGGCTCCACCATCCAACAATCTCCCACTTGGAGACTAATTGTTGTAACTCCACTGATAAAACTCTTCCTTGAACTTTTCTTTGAACTTTGACCTTGGCATGTTTTTCATCTTTTTGGTTACCCCTGTATACTTATTAAAGTTGAAAAACTCTCTAGATTATCCTTTATGACTACCTTTGTTATCATATCTACAAGATTCTAACTTGTACATATCTTTACCAACTTCAGTTGACCATCTTTCAAAATTGAATGAATGAAGTGATACCTGAGTTGTATATGTTTGGTTCTTAAGTGGATTGTTGAGTTCTTTGCTTAATAAATCACACTCTAGATATTTTAATACAACCTAAAATCTTCTTTATTCAACCTCAACTTTTCCATGAACCATTCAATCCATATCATCTCCTTGCTTACTTCTGTAGTTGAAACATACTCTGCCTCTATAATTGACAAAGCAACTATCTTCTAAAATTTTGAAATCTAACTAACTATTATGTCACCAATAGTGAATACATAACATGTGGTTATCCTCTTGCCATCTAAATCTCTAGCCATGTCTTCATCAACATATACTTATATAGTAACATCTAACCCTTCATATCATAATTATCTATCAGTGGTACCTCTTAAGTACCTATGAATCCACTTGACTAAATCCTAGTGTTCATTTCTTGGATTATTCATAATCCCATTGAAAAATCCCACTGCATGAGAAATTTTTGGTCTTGTTCACACCATATCATACATTAAACTTATAACTTCTAAAGCATAGGGCACTTTGGACATGTAATTAATTTCTTCCTACATTTTAGGATACTATTCCTTACTTAATTTTAAGTGCCTTCCCAAAGTTTACTCATTGGTTTTACATCTTGCATATTGAACCTCAATAACACCTTCTTGATGTATTCTTCTTGAGATAATGTCAATTTTTTATTTTTTCTCTTTTTATTCTCATACCAAGGATTTGCTTTGCAGCACCCAAATCCTTCATTGCAAATGAATTTGCTAGTTATCTTTTGATCTCATTTATATCCTGCATATTAGACCCTAAAACAAGAATTCCATCTACATACAATAACAAGATAATATATATGACATTATCTAATCTCTTTAAATAAATATAGTGGTCAGAGTGACATCTAATATAACCTTTTTCTATCATAAAAATGTCAAATTTCAAATACCACCACCTTGGATCTTTTTTTAGGTCATACAAACTCTTCTTCAACCTGCACACCATTTTATCCTTACCTTTGAATTCCTATCCTTGTAGCTACTCCATATATATTTCCTCCTCCAAGTAACCATGAAGGAAAGTAGTCTTCACATCTAATTATTCAAGGTGAAAATCTTCTACTGCTACCAAACTTAAAATAGCTCTTATCGAAGTCATTTTAACAAGTGGAAAAAATATTTCATCAAAATCTATACCTTTCTTTTATGCAAACCCATTTACAACAAGTCTGGCCTTATACCTCTTTTTGAATACATCTTCTTCCTTCAACCTATAAACCCATTTATTCTGTAATGCTATTTTACCTACAGGCAACTAAAACAAATCCCATGTTTGGTTATGTACTAAGGAGTCCATCTCCTATTTCATGCCTTGCTCCCACTTCTTTTTGGTTTCTACCTATATTTATTCTACATAGCTTTCTGGCTCACCACCATCATTCAATAATATATAATAAAGTGAAGGAGAGTATCGTTCAGGGAGTTTACTTACTTTGGTAGATATTCTAACTACACTTTCAGGAGTTTGAGGTACTTGTTATTGTAGTTCTTGCACATTTTGAATTTTTGGCACTTTCATAATTTCATTTCTAGTGATTTCATCAAGTAATGCATATTTTTTATTTAGATTTTCATGTTTCTTTACTTTCAACTGATCTCTATACATGACCTTCTCATTAAATATCACATCTCTACTCCTAATGATTTTGTAATTTTCAAAATCTCACAAATAGTAACCAAAATCATTAACTCTATATCCAATAAAAGTACATTTCCTGGATTTTGATTCAAGCTTGGTTTTATTTTCTTTATCAATATGGACAAATGGTTCATAATTGAAAGTCTTTAAAAAGGAATAGTCTACCTTTTTACCTGTCTATGCTTCTTCTAGAATGCCACCATCCAAAGGAATTGAAGGTCCTCTATTTATTAAGTAAACAACAATATCCATAGAATCTACCCAAAACTATAAGGGAAACCTTACATGAAATATCATGCTCCTTGCACTCTCCATGCTTATACCGTTCATCTTTTTTGACACACCATTTTATTGTGGTGTTCTTGTAACTGTATTCTCTCTATGTATCCCATGGGATGAACATTAATTATCAAAATGCTTGTTGCAGTATTCACCTCCATTGTCTAATCTAACACACTTCAACTTATTTCTTGGCTCATTCTCAATGAAAGCTTTCCATTTATTAAAGTATCAAAAACATCTAATTTTTTCCTTATTTAATAAACCCAACTTTTTCTAGTTACATCATCAATAAAAGTAGCATAATAAGAAGATCCACCAAGGGATGATACATGATTTGGTCCTCATATATTTTTATACATAATATCTAACTTTTCATCCTTATTTATCTTCCCAACTCTAAGAAATCTAACTCTCTTCTATTTTACATACACACAATACTCATAGAAATCCAAATCCACCTTCTTCAAGTCTGTGGTGCCATAATTTTGTATCCACTTCTATAGAAGATAAAGAAATAGAAAATTCAACATTACCAATAGATAAATATAATGTACCTAACTTCTCTCCTTTTTATATTACCAGTGATCCTTTAGTGACTTTCCATGCATCTTCTACAAATGTAACTATGTAGCCCTCACTTCCGAACTGCCCTATTGAAATTAGATTTATTATCAACTCAAGAACATGCCTCACCTCTTTTAGAAACTATTTGTTTACATTCTATAATTTTATCTATATCTTACCCTTTCCAACAATTTTACAAGGTTCACCATCACCCAAATAATCTTGTCTAAAATCACCTTGAACATAGTCTTGAAAATATTTCCTATAGGGTGTAGCATAAAATGAAGCCCCTGAATCTAACATGCAAGAATCATTGATATTCTCTAATGAAAGGATTAAAGCATATTGAAACACATCACCTTCTACATTTGCTTCTTGATTTTTATCTTGATGCCCATCTCATTATTTTCCTTTTTAAAAACAATAATCTTTCTTCAGGTGTCCTTTCTTCCCACAAATATAGTACACCAACATTCCTCTAAATTTGGATCCTTCTTGTAATTCTCATGATTCCTTAGGCCCTTTCTTCTAACCTTTTATCTTTCCCTATTCTCCATAATCAAAGCATTATATGATGTCTCACTTATTTTTTTCCATCACATTTTCTTGCTAAGAATAACACTAATAACATCATCAAATTTTAAAGTGTTTAGATCAGAGATAGAATTACTCACAACCATGACAAAGCCATTCAAACTTTCTGTAAATGAGCACAAAATTAAAAGACCCTAACCTCATCATCAAATTTTACTCATATAGAGCTTAACTCATTTGTTTCCATGTTAAATTCATTTAAATGATCAAAAATAGAGCCTGATCTGTGCCGATGCACGACGCGTCTCCACGCCTCCCAGTTATTAGACTACCTACCACGTGTTCTGACTGGGAATCACCTCAAGTGTCCTCAGACTAGCCATATAGTGGTCTGGAAGAGGACCCAAATCACTCTGGAGCTTTTGGAATGACGTCCAGTCCTTTATTGGCATATTAAATAAATGCTTCACAATAAATACCTTTTTGGAGGCAAACGGTTTTTCATATACTCTATCCAATGTCTTTATCACATCCTCTATTGTATTTTATTTTTAAATATTGAAGGCCATCAATGATGCCAGGCATAGTCATATTGTTCTTAGTGCCTTTCTATCAAGAACCTCCCATTCTTCATCCTTTATAGTTGCCAGATTCTTTGATACTCCACCCAATGGTAGGAAAAGATCCTTCTGATATAGATAGTCCTCCATTTGCATATTCCATAGCTCATAGTTTTGGCTATCAAACTTCTTGACCTTAAACTTTCCTTCTTCTACCATTTCTCCCACTCAAACTAGGAAACCTCTTTTCTTGCAAGTTTATCTACCAAATAAACCTTAATTTAACATGGTTCACCCAATATGGGCTATGGCTACATAGAAATAACTAGTTCTTCTCTCATTCAGTCCAATAAATGAAGGGATAAACCTAAAATACAATTAATTTAATCTCCTCTTCACTCATACACAGTGCACTACCATGATTACAATGCCCTCATATCAAAGTAGGGTTATATATTAGGGAAAAAATGTACCAACAAAATTTCTACTATTAGATCTGTGACCTAATAATGAATAGTCTAGATTTACTGAAATTACAATATTTTATAATGCATTTTTCATGCATGGAGACCATAGTTGGTGGGGGAAGCTCCCTTCACCCCCTCCCCCACACCCCCCATTGGTAATTAGACACTATAGTAACATCAGGTTCCACCATCTAACACTAACACATAATTTCTTCTTATATATTGTCCAACTTAAGAAATAATGTTAGTGAATATCTCACCATTGTGTAGGGGTGTTATGAAATGTGTATACTAATACTTTAATATTATCTTATTAATTAGGAATATTCCTCCAAATATTATGAATATACATCCACCTAATTGATTCCATCATACTGAGGTAGCTTTCACAGTCTCCCTTTACACAGTCTAAATACCCTCTTAAGTTCATGTGTCACATTTAGAACCCATTTATTATCACCTTATGATCAAAATCTACTTTAAAATTCATGGGTCCTCTTCTAGATAAATAACATCTTATGGGTCTTATATTATGCACACATATTTTGAGTCATTTCATACTCATCTAGTACCCATCTTGTGAATGCATGATTGGTTGTCTCAAATATTGGGGTTCTAATTTTCCATCTTAGTTTCCCATCTTCCATTGGGTATAAGTTCATTTTTCCATGTGCGGTGAAGTTATATATATGGTTTATCTCATCCTCCACATATACACTTTTCACATATGATAGCCCATGATTTCCATCTAGTGGGATCACCACTAGATATATCCCATTCTCAAAGATTATATAGTGATGTTTAAATCATATATAAGTCTTGTTATCATAACATCACAACCTTCCTATTAAATATATTATCTTATTATCTTATCATCTTATACCATTGGGAATAATTCAGATCATATTTTGGACTACACACCCCTGTTCATTAGTTCATATCCATTTAACACTCCAAACAACCTCAAACTTGAGTTTTTACCATGAAAAACATGTTTAACGAAGGTAAAATCATAGGACTTCCCATCTCATTCCATGCGTCATGTGTCAAAATACTAACCTCTATGCCCATGTCAATCAAAATGTTGCACAAATACTAGTTATTTATGGTTACATCTATAGGAAACTCCATCACATACTACTCATTATTCACAACATATACTTATTTCATCTTTCTAGAGATTTTCTCCTCCACACCTCCTATGTTTGTTCTTAGCCATTCCTTCAATAATGAAAACATCCCTTATCACTTCAACATGGAAATAATATACATAGTCTCCATCATTTATTTATCACCACTCTTCCACATCGATGACTTTCTTTGATCATTATATTTATGTCCTTGGATATGCATAACTCCACTTAAATACTTTTCACAATGTCCTTCACATTAGCTAACATCTTTTCCACCAACATATCTAAATAGTAAAGTAACTATACTCCTTTATTATGCACCACCTTTTTTTATGGTACTAACACCTTCATTTATTGAGTCTCAAATCATCTCATATTTATGTTTACCTTTCATTTTATGCCAATTTTTTACATGATTTCTTTCACCATCTAGTATATACCTTAAATATTTTAGATTTTACCTATGTCTTTTTCCACCTTGTCCTTTGCTAAATCTTCTAACATATATCTAATAAATCCTATATCTTATGCCCCTAATAACACTGAGGACATGAAAGGAACTTGGGACATTCCATCTAATATTGATGCAATGCTCCACATTTGAAATAATATCCTTGGAAAATATTTACATCTCTACCACTACCTTGTTTTCCCTTTTAGTAAAAGATATATGCACAATCCATCAACATCAAGGAAAACTAGATCAATTTTTTTTCATATTCTAAGATTTTTTTTAACAATCAGTCACTAAAGATGTTTTTAATCATATCATTTTAACATCAAGGTACCACACACAAAACCAATCATTAGTTGACATAATGAAGACTAACATATAATATAACAATAATTCGAGTCATTATGGAAGACAACTAGGTCTGAATCAACTAACAAACATTCAATCAAGTACATATTAGGGTTTCAACTTGTCTTAAGGGATTGATGTATAAAATCTACGTGCGATACCAACATGTGATGGATTTTCATCATTTACCAATTAGAGTGAATTAATGTTTACATACCCATCATAGTTTACCTCAATCAAAATAGCAAATCAAAGTTTATTTCCCAACTATCCTTAAATTAGGATTATAAAAGTGTAATTAGGTTCAACTAGGGAACAAGTTAAAGATTCTTACTCAAATAGTTTTGAAAACAAGGTATTACAACAATACTCTTATACATATAAGTTCCTAAATTATTAGTGATGAATTAAATTATGGGAATAATCTCCATTATATTTGTTTCCACTACTAAATGGCATCTAAAAAATTATTTTAAATCCAACCATCTTAATTCCAACTAGAATTAACATACTTTTAGACCATAATCATATGACTTTACACAACATTTAATAATAATAATAATTATTATTATTATTATAATAATAATAATAATAATTATTATTATTATTATTGAAATGGGTTAGTCCCTAGTCTAAAAAACATTAACCATTATTGAATTACAATTATCCTTAATGGATGATACACTAAATATTTTTGGATCAATAACATGGATTTCAAAAAATTAGATTTTCCATTCATAAAGATGGAATCACCTTTTCACTAAAACTAGTGTAGTAGTAATGTTGATGCTGGAAAGTGCACCCTGCGGCAGGAAACTGGATTCTTGCCCTCTCCCCGCAACATGGAAACCCCTCTCTCGCTTGTGGGACGGCGAAGCAGGAGAGGAGAGTCTCTAGATATGGGCTAGTTCCCTTTGATGTATCTTGTTTGTTTCAGGCAGCGCAAAAATATAGATATATAGATATACTGGGGGGGGTGAAAAGGGAGAGAGAAAAAGCATGAAAACAAACAGCCTACTCTAAAAGAGGTGATACACCAAAAATAGGTTGACCTTCCACATCCACTCTCAGAATCAAGAAAATGCAACATACATACACTGAAGCTTGACAGAAAAGACCAGGTTGCTGGGATGACAGGGAGGTTCTAGTGAAAGATACAGGAAACAGGGACTCACCAAGATGCTGTGGAATGCATACTGTAAGTGACTTCCTCTGTTTATGCACCCCAGATAGAACTCTTCACCTGTGAGCTGTAAACTAACATTCTGTAGATAGCTGGTACATTGGTATTTAAAACCTATAAGAGCATTTAAAAGGAAATGATTGAGCACAAATTAAACACATAGAACATACATAGAGTATCCATCCAAGAAAGAGGTAAAAACTGTATTTATTGATTCAGGTGGGGAAAATGCAGCGCTGTGCTCTTTACAAAAGTGTGAGAAGATCCAAATAAATGACCAAGTCTACGTATTTATATAGGAAATGGGAGCCTTAGTCTTCATTGGGAAGAGGGAAAGTACTATCGACGATGTCATAAGTCTACCAAGACCATGCTTGATGCCTCATTTTGCATGCCAGTCGCTCTCCTCATTTTGCGTGCTAGTACTCTAGCTGTTGGGCGGGTCTTTTCCTATGTTTTATGGGCCCTTTTTACTGCTGCCTGTTGTGGGCGGCAAATTTGCCGCCTACTGCATGTGTTGGCAGCCCTTTCTCCTTCCCCGTCGTGGGTGGGGGTCTTCATTTCGCCACCTAAGGGGGGCAGGCTTTTCATTTTCCCCACCGCGGGCGGGCTTTTCCTTTTCCCCGCCGCGGGTGGGCACTGCTCATTCACCGCCTGGGGGTGGGGGTTTCATTTTCACCACCTTTGGGTGGCCTTTTTTCATTTCCAACATGTGGCGGGCCTTTCGTTTTCCCCACCGGGGGGCAGAGGTTCCATTTTTTCTACCTTCGGGTGGGCTTTTCATTTCCACCACCTTCAGGCGGGGGCTGGGCATTCACCCCCCATGGCAGGCTTATACCATTTTCTGCCCTCAGGTGGTGTTCTGCCATCCACCGCCTGTTGGCGGCCTTCGGTCGTCTTTCACCCTCGGGCGGCGTTCTGCCGTTCACCGCCCTTGGGCGGTGTTTGTCCTGTCAACAAATTGGCGACTCACAGGGGAAGCGTGCCTGCTATGCTTAGGACCCAGTTGCCTCTGAATATCCATTGGGTGCAGAGTCAGATGGTGACTTTGAAGAGAGTTCACAACAGCCTTTGAGATCCCAGAATCAAATACATAGAATTTACCCCCAAATAAAGGGAAACCCACAAAGCTAAAAAAACAACTAACTGTGTAAACTGCACTTAGGGAAAATAGGGAAAATTATGTACAGTCAAACCAAAATTCAGTGGCAATGCTTCAGATGTATCTCATTGACTGGGATATGCAATTCTTTGCCATCCAACCTGGAGAGCTGGAACGCGTTATGCTACTTGCACTGAGTAATCATGTAAGGACCACTCTAGAGGGCATCAAATTTTGCATGTTTTCTGGGCTTAGCTCTATCTTCGTCCCATTTTAGGACAATGTCTCCTTCGATGAAATTTTTTGATGAAGATCTCTTGTCGAAATGTCCTTTCACCTACTGTTGGCAAATGATCATAGAGACCATGGCCTGATTCATTACCTCCTGGAGCTCCATTAGTTCAGACAATTTGACATCCATGTTGCCTTCTTCTTCTAGCTACAATTGACGAGCGAGGTCCAGTGCTGGCAATTCGAGTGAGATAGGAAGCCTTGCTTCCCTTCTATACATAAGCGTATATGGAGAATTTTTGATTGATCTTTTTGGAGTGATTCGATCGGCCCATAGAGCTATTTTCAACTTGGCATGCCAAGTTTTTTGATTTTCTTCCATGGTCCTTTTTATAATCCTGATTAGATTTTTGTTAGTGGACTCAGCTAGCCCATTCCCCTACGGGTAGTAATTTGAAAAAGTGTTGAGGTATATACCATACCTTAGCACCCATTCACTAGTTTTGGTTCCCAAAAAAGCTAAGGCGTTATCTGAGATTATGGTGGCTGGGACCCCAAACCTTGTCACTAAATCCTCATAGAAATCTAGGACTGCGTTCTCATTCGCTTCTTTCAAAGCAATGGCTTCCACCCACCTGGTGAAATAATCTGTAGCAGTCAAGACCCATTTGTGTCTGACACTAAAGGGAGGATTGATCATCCCTATGAAATCCAGGCCCCACTGCATGAATGGTTGTTCAACTTGAACGGGCTGTAGGGGCATGGTAGCCAATCACTACTTTCCATCAAAGAGTGCACACTTCTGACACTTTCTTACCCAGGCATGGGTATCCTTGAAGAGAGTGGGCCAGAAATAGCCAGGTCTCATTATTTTTGCTACTGTGGTCTTAGGGGCGAAATGGCTGCCTGTCGGCCCATCGTGAAACTCAGCCAATACCTTGTCAGCCTGACTGGAGTCAATGCATCTCAGGAGAACCCTGGAGAGATCCTTCCTAAATAATACCCCATCAATCAAAACATAGGGAAGGGACTGAAGTTCAAAATACCTTCTTTTGGCCCTACTAAGACCCTATGGACATTCGCCCGTAAGAAGGAAATGCCTCATGTCCAGCGTCCAATCTCTTACGACAGTTGGTTCTTCTGTAGTGGCTGCGTCATGGATCAACAAGCTGTCTTCACCCTTTTGTCTCAAATCTGCAACTAGCTGTTCACACAGGCCCTTTCCTCTTACCAACTTGGTGATTTTGATGTCTATGTCATACTCCATCACTTTGGTGATCCATCCCGCTCTTTTCTCATTTAAGTCTCGATTGGTCAAGAAATCTTTGACACCAAGATGTGGAACCATGAGATGGATCTTGCTATTTGACAACATATACCTGAATTTTTTTAGGCTGCACACTATTGCCAAGACTTGCTTTTCTACGTAGGTGTACCTGATTTCGAAGTCCTCTAGCCCTTGGCTGAAGAAGGTGAGTGGTTTCTCGAGGTCATCACTGTTTGCTTGGGTAAGCATTGCAGATATTACTTCTCCATTGCTAAAGGTATATAGATTGAGGTCTTTGTCAAAGTCAGGGCTGATTAGAGTAGGAGCCTGGGTCAAAGCCTATTTGATAGCTTCAAAGCTATCCTTTCTTGGCATTGTCCACTTGAATTATTCACTCTTCCTCAGCATAGAGGTTTGGGGCTTAACTATTTCAGCAAAGTTTGGAATGAACCTCCGAATGAAATTTATCCAGCCAAAGAAACTCTGAAGGCCTTTCTTGTGCTTTGGTAGAGACATCTCCAGGATGGAGCGGACTCTTTCAGGGTCAATAGACAAACCTTCCTCAAACACAATGTGGCCAAGAAGTTTCCCCTCATGAATCGCAAATACACCTTTCTTTGGATTTAGGGAGATGCCAAATTCTCTGCACCTCTCAAAAATCTGCCTGAGGTGCTTCATATGTTGTCCCGCCTCCTTGGAGAAAACCATTATATCATCGAGGTATACCAGCACATTCCTATTTATCAAACCCCTTAAAGCCATGTCCATGGCTCGCTAGAAAGTAGCACCAGCATTGGATAGCCTGAAAGGCATCTTCTGGTAGGTGAACGTTTCCCATTTAGTGGTGAAGGCTGTTTTGTATTGGTCATAGCCTCGCACCAAAATCTGATTATATCCTGAATAACCATCCAGGAGGGAGAAACGTTCAGAACCGGTTACCTTTTGGAGGATCTGCTCCATGTTGGGGAGGGGATAATGATCTTTTAAAGAGACTTTATTAAGGTCTCAAAAGTTGACGCACAGCCTGATCTCCCCATTTTTCTTTCTAACTGGAACCAAATTAGCCAACCATGAGGAATGTTTGATCAGAAATATAATGCCGGACTCAATCAACTTGACCAATTCTTTTTGCATAAGGAGCTCAATCATCAGATTAACAAGCCTCTACTTTTATGTGACTGGTTTTGCACCTTCCTCTAAATCAATGGTGTGATGGGTGAGTCTTGGATCAAAGCCTTTCAAGTCACTATAGTTCCAGGCGAAGACGTCAGTGAACTCCTGACACAGTGGAATGAAAGCTTGCCTTTCTTGAAATGTACAGACCTTACCGAGTGCCAGCAACTTGTCCTTGAAGATTTCAACTTTTTCATAATTCTCTTCTTTGGTAGTGATGCATGCTTTGTCATCTCTTAGTTGGTCCTCTCTGTTGAAAATACTTTCAAGTGTGACCAGACCCTTAGGGAGTTTATTTTTCTTCAATTAAACAATCTGATTTCCATATTACTGCTGCAATTTCACTTGATTGTGGGCCGCGAACTCAGCTTCTTCCTGCAAGAAGAGAGCTATCTATTGGTCACTTTTGAAGACCTACCAATTTGTAACATTGTCTGGAATTGAAGGCCAAACCACCACTTTTAAATGGTGCAAACCACAACCCCTGCTTATCTCTTTTGAAACATCAAATTGGGTGCCAACAGCTGCCAGCCTATCAGCCTGCTTATTCTATTCTCTGGGGATCGCGATAATGTTAAGAGCAAGGAAATCCTCCATCAAGTCCTAGACTCTATGCTTGTAAGACTTCAGCAAGGAGTTCTTGGTTAGGTTCAGGCCTATTATTTGGTTCACTATTAGTTCACTGTCCCCCAAGATTTGCAATTTCCTGATCCCTCTCTTTCTTGCCCACTCAAGTCCATGAATCAAAGACTCATATTTTGCAACATTATATGTGCAAGAGAACTGGAAATGAAAAGCTAAAAAGTACCTTTCTTTAGAAGGGGAGACTAACATTGCCCCACCACCAGCACCTAGTTTACTTCTAGAACCGTTGAAGTACAGCTGCCACAGGCCAAGGTCTTATTTGTTTCCTTCATTATATTGGGCATGACGGTGCTTTCTTCATGCAAGCAATAGATGCTAAGGTCTGCCTCCTCAATAAACTTATAAGGATCATGCTCAAAGTTATCGCTTCCCCACTCGTCCAAGAGTAGATCTACAACTCCTTCAAGAGTAGAAGATGAAGATTTGTCCATCTGAGAGTCTTCTGGATCAATGATAGTGTAATTGACATTCGATGTCTTGGGTGAATAGGGCTCTAGGTGGTCCTTGTAGAGTGGCTCAGATTCAATTTTCACTTTGGTCTCGTATTTGGTTTTGAAAACCAGATATGACCAGTTTGCTACTAGATAGCCACCTATCTTGGATGTAAAGTCCCTAGACAAACATATTGTGAAATATGGAGGAACGTTCGCTACCATTATATCATGGGGGATTGAGAATGTGCACCCAGTTGGTAGGAAAATGGATTCCTGCCCTCTCCCCACAACATGGAAACTCCTCTCTCACCTGTGGGATGATGAAGCAGGAGAGAAGAGTCTCTAGGTATGGGCTAGTTCCCTCTGATGTATCTTGTTTGTTCCAGGGAGTGCAAAAATATAGATATATAGATATACTGGGGGGGATGAAAAGGGAGAGAGAAAATGCATGAAAACAAATATCCTACTCTAAAGAGGTGATACACCAAAAAGGAAAGTGACCTTCCCACATCCACACTCAGGACCAAACAAAACATACATACACTCAGATTTGGCAGAAAAGACCAAGTGTCTGGGATGACAAGGAGGTTCTTATGGAAAGCACAAGAAACATGGACTCACCAAGGTGCTACAAAATACACACTGTAAGTGACCTCACTTGTTCTATACCTCCAAAATAGAACTCTACTCCTGGCAGCAACAGATAGTGGCACTTTGTAGATCATAGGTTTGCTGGTGTTGAACTTGTGAGAGCATTAAGAGACAATGACTAGACACAGATTAACATTCAAGGCATACTCTGCACAATCCATCCAAATAGAGGTAAAAACTATCTTTTATTGATTCAGGTGGAGAATTTGGAGAGCAGTGCTCTTTACAAAATTGGGGAAGATCCAGATAAATGACCAAGTCTGTGTATTTATATCAGAAGAGCCAAGAGAGGTTTCATTGGGAAGAGGAAAAACACTGTTAATGATGTCACAAGTCTGCCAAGACCATGCTTGATACCTTGTTTTGTGTGTCGGTCACTCTCCTCATTTTGCGTGCCAATCCACTTTAGTGTCTGGGTGGGTCTTTTCTTATGTTTTGTGGGCCTTTTTTGCCGCTGCCTGTTGTGGGCGGCAAATTTTCTGCCTGCTGCATGTGGGCAGCCCTTTTGGTGTTCATTGCATGGGCGGGGGTTTTCATTTCACCACCTGAGGGCGGTGCTTTTTTGTCTTCCCATCGTGGGCAGGGGTTTCCATTTTGCCGCCTGAGAGGGGGTAGGCTTTTCATTTTCCCCACTGTGGGTGGGCTTTTCCTTTTCCCTGCCATGGGCGGGTGCTATTCATTCACCGCCTGGGGGTGGGGTTTTCATTTTAACCGCCTTTGGGTGGCCTTTTTTCATTTCCTGCCTATGGCGGGCCTTTTGTTTTCCCCACCGGGGGGTAGAGGTTCCATTTTTGCTGCCTTCGAGTGGCCATTTCTCATTTGCTGCCTATGGCGAGGGCTGGGCGTTCACCGCCTGTGGTGGGCTTCTACCGTTCACCACCCTCGAGCGGCGTTCAACCGTCTGCCACCCTCAGGCGGCGTTCTGCCGTTCACCACCCTCAGGCGGCATTTGGCCATCTGCCTGCGGGCTTCGACCTGTCAACAAATTGGTGACTCACAGGGGAAGCATGCCTGCTATGCTTAGGACCCAGTTGCCTCTGAATATCCATTGGTTGTGGAGTCAGATGGTGAATTTGAAGAGAGTTCACAACAGCTTTTGAGATCCCAAAATTAAGTACACAAAATTTACCCTCAAACAAAGGGAAACACACAAAGCTAAAAACAACTAACTGTGCAAACTGCACTTAGGGAAAGCAGGGGAAAAAACAACTGAAAACAAACTATTATGTATAGCTAACTAGGTATTTGATTCCCTCCTGGATCAAATGGAAAATTTCTCAAGTCCCCTTCCTGGCGAGAAGACTTATGGTGATAGGCAAGTAGCTAAAAGAAAATGAGATTTGGTGACTTGCTCTTTCTGTCTATCACCTGAGTTGGCTAGAAATTGGGTGGATCAGATTCAAACATGCCTCTGATATATATGTATTTTGATTGTCCCTGGAGGCCTGTTAAATGTTGGTCCCTGATATTGGTGCTCCTCACCAAAAAATCAGTGGTCACTGGCTCAACACCGTAAGCCCCTTGTTCTACACAATTCTTCTGCAATGTATCATGGTCTGATTTGTTTCCCTCTGCTTCACTGAAAACTTTGTCAGACTCATCCTCTGCTTCCTCTTGGCCTTCTTGAAGAAGGGCGAATGTGATGATGTCTAAAAGGGGCTCATAAAATGATTGCTCATCCCACAAGACTTCACTTTCCTGTTTAAAGCTCAGTTCTTCAAGGCATTCTTCCAAGAAGACGGACCTCTCCTTTTCCTCTTTGCTGATCAGGTTCTCTAGATTTTCAAAAATATTCTCCTGATCTTCCTCTTTCTTAGATTCTTCAATGTAGTCATCCTCATCAATACAGCAAGGAAGTTCATCAAACT
This sequence comes from Torreya grandis, assembly GCA_037957365.1. Lineage (NCBI taxonomy): Eukaryota > Viridiplantae > Streptophyta > Pinopsida > Cupressales > Taxaceae > Torreya > Torreya grandis. The sequence goes on along the minus strand of JARHVA010007068.1, from coordinate 577,558 downwards.
GAGGGGAAGAGAGCTTACCATGCATTTGTTCCTCTTCAAATTGCTGGAACATCTGCATATACACAAGGCCTGCGTCTTCTCCACTACTGATAAGGTCTTCACAAGGGGCATCAATGACGATTTCTTCTTCGTTGTCGCTCATGACAACCTCCTGAAGGACTGTAGATTGGATCTTTTGTTCCTCTCCTGCCTCTTGCAAAATAGGGTCTTCCTCGAGAAGGGACGAAGTGGAGAAAACATGTGGGAGAGGGGGCAGCCCTTGAGCTAGAATCGGATGATTCTCCTCCCTCCACTTGATCAACACTTCATCAATATCAGGGGCAGCCTGATAACTCTCTTGGAAATGTGTAAATGGGGTGTGTTCAGACATAAAATGCGTTATTTGGTCTGAACCGTCCATCACACATTCGTTGAGGGAACTCTCTCTGAATTCCAAATCTGCTATTCTCCTACTCAGATCTTCTTGGAAAAGCCTTCCCTGGAGGCTACCAATATCGTCATAGGTAGGCACAACTTCAGCATCTTCAAGTTTTTGAGAAAAACCTTGCTTTTCTTCTTCCTCTTTGCTACCCCATGATTCCACTGTCTTCCCCCAATTCAAGATCTCTAAATTTGAATTCTGCTCCTGTGAACAGGCAACAACCTCATTCTCCACAAGGACCTGAGGCTCTTCCATAAGGTCTAAAAAAATTAACTCCCTTTCAAGGAGTAGCTTCATCCTAGCCTCTAAGTCTTCAATTTGTCTAGCTAGGTTTTCCTGAAAGAGTCTTTCTTGGAGGTGGCTAGCATGATCCTCTTCAAAGCTCTGAGCTGGTCCTTGGCATTTTTTCCTCCAACTTGGAATTTGCACATCATGCTGGAAAACATGGGGAGGCTAAGGAATGTAAGGAAAACACTGTTGGTGCATTAGAGGAGCCTCTAAAAGAGGGACGTGCTAGTTGGTGGTATTATTCTTGATGGAAGATTCTTGATCTAAGGAGTTGAAAAGATTGATCTCCCTGGGAGGTTGCTCTAATGTCTCTTGGTGCTAGAAAGCCAGGTGCACGGGATTGGGAGTAGCTGTATCCGATGAGTTAGAGTGAGCAAGTGCAATTTGGTAAAATAGATTTGGTGCAAAAGAGGGGGTTTTCTTCAGGATAAGAGGGGGCACGCAAGGCTGGCTACCTTGGATAGATGGATTTCTCCATTTTGTTACCTCCTCCTTCATGGACTGCGTAGCATGTGCTTGCCTAAACAAGCACTCCTCTTTATACATCATCTCCTGCCGATACTTGTATTGCCCTTCCAACCTATCAATTTCCATTGTCTGCTTCTCAAATTCCAATGCCACCTCCCTTATAGTTGTAGGGCAACTAAGAGAGCTACTTGAGGGGATTCTCTAAATATTTTGAGTCTGATCCAAATTATATGAAGGAAAACAAAACCCATGATTTTGTGCAAAAGAATTATACATACAAGAAATTTCTGAATGGCACCAGGCTGCTTAACTAGTGGATATACTCAGAGTCGCCAGATGTTGAAGAAACTTGATTTGTTGTAACAGGACCAGCATCAATCCTGAAACCTTACTACGTTATCAAACTTGTCCCACCAGGCATGCCAAAACTGTTGATGCTGGAAAGTGCACCCTGCGGCAGGAAAATGGATTCCTTCCCTCTCCCCGCAACATGGAAACCCCTCTCTCACCTATGGGATGGTGAAGCAAGAGAGGAGAGTCTCTAGATATGGGTTAGTTCCCTCTGATGTATCTTGTTTGTTTCAGGCAGCGCAAAAATATAGATATATAGATATACTAGGGGGGATGAAAAGGGAGAGAGAAAAATCATGAAAACAAATAGCCTACTCTAAAAGAGGTGATACACCAAAAACAGGTTGACCTTCCACATCCACTCTCAGAATCAAGAAAATGCAACATACATACACTGAAGCTTGACAGAAAAGACCAGGTTGCTGGGATGACAGGGAGGTTCTAGTGAAAGATACAGGAAACAGGGACTCACCAAGATGCTATGGAATGCATACTGTAAGTGACTTCCTCTGTTTTTGCACCCCAGATAGAACTCTTCACCTGTAAGCTACAAACTGACATTCTGTAGATAGCTGGTACATTGGTATTTAAAACCTATGAGAGCATTTAAAAGGAAATGACTAAGCACAAATTAAACACACAGAACATACACAGAGTATCCATCCAAGAAAGAGGTAAAAACTATATTTATTGATTCAGGTGGGGAAAATGCAGAGCTGTGCTCTCTACAAAAGTGTGAGAAGATCCAAATAAATGACCAAGTCTGCATATTTATATGGGAAATGGGAGACTTAGTCTTCATTGGGAAGAGAGAAAGTACTGTCGATGATGTCATAAGTCTGCCAAGACCATGCTTGATGCCTCATTTTGAGTGCTAGTCACTCTCCTCATTTTGCGTGCTAGTACTCTAGCTACTGGGTAGGTCTTTACCTATGTTTTACGGGCCCTTTTTTTCACTGCCTATTGTGGGCGGCAAATTTTCCGCCTGCTGCATGTGTTGGCAGCCCTTTCTCCTTCCCCGCCGTGGGCAGGGGTTTTCATTTCGCCGCCTGAGGGGGGTGGGCTTTTCATTTTCCCCACCGCGGGTGGGATTTTCCTTTTCCCCACCGTGGGCGGGCGCTACTCATTCACCACCTGGGGGTGGGGGTTTCATTTTTTCCACCTTTGGGCAGCCTTTTTTCATTTCCCACCTGTGGCGGGCCTTTCGTTTTCCCCGTCAGGGGGGTGGAGGTTCCATTTTTGCCACCTTCGAGCGGGCTTTTCATTTTTGCCACCTTCGGGCGGGGGCTGGGCGTTCACCACCCATTGCGGGCTTCTGTCGTTTGCCGCCCTTAGGCGGCATTTGGCCATCCGCTGCCTGTTGGTGGCCTTCGGCCGTCTGCCACCCTCGGGCGGTGTTCTACCGTTCGCCGCCCTCGGGTGGCGTTTGGCCTGTCAACAAGTAACACTATTCTTCCCTAGTATTACAAAATATCATTGACAAATTAAATATCATTATGTAAACACCTCTTATCAATTAAAGATTCACATAAAATATTTACATAAGTAAATTTATGAATCTAACTCAACTTATATACATCGTTTAAATCACAACTATACTTGCAATAGGATAACAAATTAGTAGTGTAATCTATAACAACTATCCTACACCATTACCCTTCAACAAAACAAATAATTTATTTAATTTAATCACACCATAAAATCTTGGTATAAATATATAATTTTCATGATTCTAGGCAAAAGAACATAATTCCTTTATTTTTCCAAAAATAAGGGAAGACACTATAATGTTAACCAATGATCAAAAGAGTATCATATGCATTTAACCCTATTTTCCATTAAAATAAGTATGTTATAATAATAACTTCACATTAAGTGCATATAACCATTAACAATGAGATCTAGATCATGCCAAGTCACAAGATTAGGTTAGACACAATAATTTCAATCATGGAAGTTCATGCATTATCCTAAATACTTCCATTTCCAAAATTAACTTCAAACATAACATGACTAAGTGCTTAATACTATTATATGTATTTCAACCCTTACTCAATTTCTTAACATTAATTTAATTTATCAATATAAGGCTAACTATATCCTTTTTATTTATGAAATCTCAAGTTATAACATAAACCAATAGTTAATGCAAATATGAGTTCACAAAGTGTATACTTTATAGCATGGTGTTAGGGTACCTTCGAAGCAAATAGTATTAATAGGGACATAATATTATTTGGTTTTCATTACCATAAGATGATACAATATACAATTCAATCCAATGATTCATTTTTATTAAGATATAGTCAACTATCAAATGAAACCAATGATTAACTTGTTCGAGTATCACCATATAGAAAAATTAAATAGGTATAACAATCTCAAGTGTTAAAAATAGATTTTTTCTCACTTTGACATAAAATATGAATTAAACATACAACTAACATAGCTAATATATAGGTGATTATGCCATTGAGATAAAACATAATAAGATGCAAACCTTTTTTACCATCCTTTGACCCAACTAGGATTTATATATGGAAACACAAGATACAATATTGAGCTTCAATATTACTTAGCATTCCTATTTTGAAGAATATTATTTCCATTATTTTGAGGATAAAATCAACCTATTGGTGGTAAGGCATTAATAACATGTCCTTAGGCCTCTAAATAATAATGTAAGCTATAACTAAAATAAATAAATGGTATAGTCACTATCCCCTTCAAGCATACAATGACCTTATACTAGGTATTATGGACTTGAATAAAGTTTAGTCCTTTTTAATTCTTGGAATTTCATCTATAAACTACATAATTTAATTATAAATTAATATCACGCTACAAAACTAAATAATAAATTATATAGGATTAAATAATAAATATTATAGGAGTAAACAAGAAAGATACAATTATATAAGTGAAAATTTTAGAATGAAAACTAGCTAAGAACTCCAATAGTGAAATTTAATCTAAAATAAACTTAACTTCAAAGATAGAACAATAAATGAATTAAATCAATAAATAAATAATACTTATAAAAATGAAGTATTCACCAACTTCTCCTTTGTGATCAAATAAGGATTAGCTCTTCAATGCTAAATATTATGCTCAGCTCCTTTCCAAGACAAAGAGAATTGGGTAGCATTTCAGATGCAAATTATTTAGATGGATTTGATTAACTTTGATTCACACTAGTAATTCGATAGAACTTATTTAACTTGAAGGTGGATCATTGAAAGTGATGGATTACATGTCAATTTATAGGCTTGAGGGTGATGAGATGAATGGTTGAGGATTATTAAAATATTTCAAATTATTCAAATAATCAATGGTGTGGAATTAATCCTCATCCATGAGTATTATGACCAATTCCACGGATTGATTAAAAATGGGAGTTGGTTGAGTGAATTATAAAAACTAGGTCAATTTAGTTGGTTGAGTCATATAGGAGGTTAAAATTTTCTACTATGACTCATAAGGTAGTTGATGAAGTTGAGGGATTAATTGGTTGAGTCAACACACAATTGAGACAAATAAGGATGATGTCTAGGTGAGGTGGAAAATCTATATTTTTAATTAATTTCGGAGGAAAATGATGTGCATGATTATAATTAATTAATTAAAAATTAATCAATTATTTAAATTTTGGAGGGAAGCAATGTTAATTTGAACTTGAATTGGGGATGATGATGGGTTAGTGTGTCAAAGTGAATTTCAACACTAAATGGTGAAATTTAGATGTCTACATTTTCCCCTCTTGGAAATGGTTTTGCAAAGAAATACCATTTCAAAGAATAGTAGAAAAAATAGAGCATTGATGATTGTGGATAAGAAAGTTACCCCAGGTATGTAGACATGATCATGATGATGACCCATTGGGTGTTCATGTAGGAAAGTAGATGAAAGCTTGAAATGATTGAAGGGAAAATGATGCAGTGTTTATAATTTATATTGTCAATAAATTGAGATACTAGAATGAATAAAGAACTTTCAATATTTAAAACATGTGTAAAATGTTTTTTCCCTGGTGGATAATTATTAGAGAATAGATTGGAAAAATAATATTTCTAGTTTATAGACTACATGCTTAGATGGTAATCAAGGCTTAAGGGTCACACAGGCAGATGTGAGAATGATATATCCAAATAATGGTAAGTTATGGGTTGAAAAATACAAAAAAATGATTTTTTGATGTATGGTAAAAATTACAAGATTGATAGTTGCAATCATGGATAAAGATTATAGTAAGTCAATAAAATTTTGGTATGAAATTGGGTAAATTTGGTTTTGAAATGTGAAAATAATGATATGGGAGGGAAAATATTTGAATGATGGGGTTGATTATATATGGGGAGGGGGTTGTTTGAAATTCATTTGTGCAAATTCATTTCATCATATTGGAGTTCTAGATTTGATTTGTGTAATTTTTACTCTAGGGTTGGAGAGGAAAATGGATTAGATTCTAGCTGATAAGAATCACAACAAGCACATATGAATTCACTAGAGGCTAGATGGGAGAAAGGATGTGTTAAGTAACAAATTCAATTTTTTTTGTTTTGGTTTGATTAACATTTAATTCCAAGGAGAGGGAAAGAAAACAATTTTACCAAATGGAAAAATTGACATCAATGGTGGTGAATTCATCGTGGTAAATGGAAAAATCATAAAAACTTTGGTCAGTGATTAGGTTTAGTGAATTCACCTAAATTCATGATAAATTAATAAAAAAAACTAGTAAAAGCATCCAAAAGTGTAGTGAAAATATCTAGAAGTGAGCAAATTCGTAAAATAGAGTGGAAAAATCATTAAAAACTTTAGTGAAGTGTAAAAAATTCATCCAAAACCCTATTAATTTTTTCCAACACAACGGAAAAATCATCAAAGAGAATGGTGAAATCATCATATAAAATGGTGAAATCATTAGAAGGATAAAATTGTAAATTGACATATAGTGAGATGATGTGAAATTGGTAGATGAGGAACTATAGGATGTATAAGTAGTTGAATACTAGTAACATAGTGCTTGTTTACTTATATATAGGAAATATTACAGAATTTATATACATGATAGAGATGCTCAAGAGATATTAAGATTATGGTGAGGTTTATAGACTATGATGTGGGACTACTAAAGGTGACTGGCTTAGATATATAGTGGAGATGTCTGATGTATAGGTAGATAGGGTTTATCTAACTACACTAGTAGAGTGATGGAATAATAATACCAACACATTTAACCTACCAATAGGTGAGATGATTGTTACTTTGGATGATGTATGGATTATTTTGATATGGGGGATACATGTTTATTAGAGTAAGGGTATACATGTGGTGACATTATATAGTGTATTTAGGGATGACCTAATTTTGATGGTGAGGGGTGGTATATATATTGATATTTGTATGGATCTAGATATAGATGCATTGATTATTGTACTAGTGGTTTTTGTCAGTGGCATTATGCTACTTGACAAGAGTAGGAGGCTATTTCTAGTGGGCTTATTAGATGTTGTCAAAGATATGTTTGAGAGTGTTACATAGTTTGCCTAGGGACCATGTGTATGGCATGATTATATAGGGATTTACACCATGTAGTGCATACAAATAGTGTTTCTATAGGATCATCTACACTATTATAAGTTTGGGTGTGGGATCACTTAGCGATTCAACACCTTACAAGCTAGATGAGGAGGAGGGCAAATGATCAATTTACATATGGGTGGCATGTATATGTGAAATTATAGAGGACACATTTGGGAGATGTGGATTATTATAGGAGGGTGATTGATGAGTTAGGATTGAAGTAGGTGATGTGGAGGCCATACAAAAAGGCCAATCCACATTGGAGAGATGATTCAATACACCTTGACTACATGATGACTCAATGTTATATTATTGGGTACCACAAGTACATCATTGAGTGATACAAACTTGATAGGGTGATGAGATAATTTGGTATTAGACAAGCTATTCCAAAATGTCCTTACATAGTTATATGGCTAGTACATGAGAGAGTACACTAGGGGG